>JAODTR010000023.1:1237822-1258767 GCA_025399935.1 Amblyopsis rosae | reverse complement strand
CTCACCTATGGTCATGAAGGGTGGGTCATGACCGAAAGAACAAGATCACGGGTACAAGCGGCCGAAATGGGTTTTCTAAGAAGGGTGGCTGGTGTCTCCCTTGGAGATATGGTGAGAAGCTCAGCTATCCGTGAGGAACTCGGAGTAGAGCTGCTGCTCCTTTGAATCGAAAGGAGCCAGTTGAGGTGGTACGGGCATCTAGTAAGGATGCCTCCTGGGCGCCTCCCTTAGGAAGTGTTCCAGGCACGTCCAGCTGGGAGGAGGCCTCGGGGAAGACCCAGAACCAGGGAACGTCTCGGGATCCCCCAGTCAGAGCTTGATGATGTTGATCGGTAAAGGGAAGTTTGGGTCCATTGCTGAAACTGCTGCCCCCGCGACCCGACTCCGGATAAGTGGGAGAGGATGGATAGATGGATGGTGTGTTGAATTATGAGGAAACTAATTATTTTAATACATTTTGGAATAAGGCTGTAACATGACAAAATGTGAGAAAAGTGAAGCGCTGTGAATACTTTCCGGATGCAGTATATAACATAATCTTGCTTTATACCGTCTGTGTTGAAGCAACTGCATCCACACATATCCCTACACAGTAAACACCCTCAATTATTCTAATTACAGCAGCATTATGAAAATAAAATCATGATTATTTGTGCAAATTTCTCACGCTTTTAACTGACTTGAGTATTCCCAACCAATCTAAGTTTTGGGACAAGACACTAATATAAACACTTTAAACCTTGTTTTATCTCTGGCTCTACAGGCACACTGAGGACATGATAGTTACCCCTTTTGCTCAGGTATGTCGTTTTCCTCCCACTTGAGGGGCAAGCAGCACCTCTCTTCAGATGTGTAATTGCTGCAAACGACTTTAAAAAAAGTGACTAATTAGTGTGGCGAATGTGTGTTGGCTCCCTCCCTCCCCCTTACCTAACCCTCCCCACCCTGTTTCCTTCCTACGCTATGTCTGTCCACCCCCCAGGTGTTGGCCAGCCTACGAACTGTAAGAAGCAACTTCACCATCCTCGCCAATGTCACAACACCCACTAACAAGTCAGTATCATGCCGTAAGCCACTCCCATCCCTCTCATCGCGGTCACGACCTGTTTACGCTGTCTGTGCCTAACGCCTTATTGTCCTCCCTCCTATGGGAGCTGTACGCCGCTGACCGCTCACGCTACAATTTTTATTAGACCATATTAACGGAAAATATTGTGTGTATTATTTCACAGCGTTCATAAAATGTTGGCCTGGTACTTTTGTGGAGAGTGGGCAACACAAAGCCATTAATGCATGTCCCTGACTCTGTACCCAGATAGTCAATAAACCTAAAATTATCTTCCTTGTAATTCAATAGATAGAGGAACATGAGTTGGCTTTTAGCTCCGCATCAGTGTGCATCAGAGATCTAATATAATCTATAATTATACAACTTCATGCTCTCTTTTACTAAACTGCAAAAAATATATCCACCTTTGGTAGGCCGATCCTCTGAGCATTGACTGCGTCTTTGAATACTTCTTCTATTCATGAAACAAAGAGCTACTGTATCTAGTGTTTAAAACACATGCTCACAGAAGGCCTTGATTTAAATGTGAAGCACTCAAAACTGTCTTTTAGAACTGTGCTCACGAAACGCGCAGCCAATGCACCTGAAAGCTGACTTTTTATAATCTTTTGTATGTATTACTTCCCAGCAGGGGGCAGCAGCATGTCGATATCATTCTAATGTAATTAACCATTTGTCCACAGGAGGTCACCAGTGACAAGCCAGCCAACTGTTCCCCAGGCTACACTCTCTGGTATGTAGTCTACTAAATTAAATTATAATGACCTTGTACAACACAGCTGTTCATGCTGTGTGAGTGAAGTGTTTTTTTTGTATTATTATTAATATTATGAATTGCAGAGGAATTATTACCAAAATCAACCAAATATACTTTTGTTTTTTATTAATTATATACAGAGTATATGAATTACTAATACATTTAGATATATGGTTTTGACTAAACACAAATGATAACGTGAAGATGAAGCGGTAAATATTTTTTTTTATTAAAGACAATATTTTTCATATAAATACTAGTCTGCATTTGTAGTTTTCTGATAATTTAAAAAATGTATCTAGCTGATATTGCCAGAATTAATAAACCCAGTGCTATTGATGTAAGGAAAAGCTAAATGAAATGTAAGACCTATACAGTAAGCATCTGTCATACTATATATCTATAACTGGTTGGAATCTGTTTTGTTTAGACGATGCATATCCACCTTTCTCACACTACTCACTATTCTACTGTTGTCCCTTCAGAAGTCCTATAGACTCACACTGTTCTCTACCCCTCCCCCTACAAACACATGCCTATCGCATAAATAGTGACCTGGAATGGGTGTTACAAACACAAATCACTGTATCACTGTCAATTCATGTGATTTTTACCTGCAAATGATGAGTGACTTTTGCGTGTGTGTGTGCGTGTGTGCGTGTGTGTGTGTACGCGCCCGTTTGTGCGTGTGCGTGTGCGCGTGTCTGGGCACTCCAGATGAAACATATCAGCAAATGGCTCGGGAGACCCTGGATGAGCTGGACTGGTGTCTGGACCAGTTGGAGACCATCCAAACCCACCGCTCCGTCAGTGAGATGGCCTCCAATAAGGTGCACACCTGTTTACATGCATGCACACGCACACACACGCACACACGCGTGAATCCTTATGATGCCATCCCTTAATTGTTGTTAAATGGTTTTTCCCATTTCTGAGATGAATGAATCTAGATCAACAAGGACACCTGCAGCAAAGTCTTGTTAAATGTATTTATTAATAGCAAAGACCTTGCTACAGTTATTTCAGCTTAGGGCATGCAGTGCTTTATTTAATTCATTTCAGTCTTTCCATTTATTTTAGGCAGTAAACATAGCCTACCTATTTAACATATATACAATAGCTGTAAGCAGCCATACCTGTGTCATTTTGTTCCCAATGAATTGCTCAGTACAAGTTTAATGTCGAATTTGGTCATTGAGATATGTAGTTGGTCGTTGTGCATGTCAATCAAAATGCCTCTCCTGTAAAGTAGGCCGCCCTTGACGCAGTTAGCCAGTGTGTCCCAGACTTCATGCAAATAAAGGCTGGCTCTGCGAGACATTACCATTTCTGTACAAAAAAGTTAGGGTCTCGTCTTGTTAAAGACACTGGTAGAGAACTGGTTAGCTATGCTGACTATTATATTTGGTATTATACAGTATATATTTTGCCAAATTTCTGTCAAAATCTTATATCTCATAAAAAAGCATAATGTTTTGCAGGTGTATTAGCCTATACTGTATGTTGTGGTTGTTGTTGTTAGCTGCTTATCATAGGATTTAAGGTTATGCCACTAATTCCAGATAAGGTTGATCCGCAGTCTGTTGTGAATTATATTGTATGTACAGTAGCCATTCTTAGAAGACACAAGTCACATCCATCAACTGAGATGGTTTATTGTGCCTTTGCTGGTCATTTGCTGGTTTGGAAATATACTGTATGTAGATCTTGCTAGATTCAATCGGAAATAATCCCTATTAACTATGATCAGTTTACGATCATGGCTCATGTTTGGTCAAACCTTTCTCAATCCAGTATTGTTCATTATTGATTCATAATGTTATTTAGTTCAGCATGTAAATTGAGTACGCTACACATCGTTCTATTCTAATAATACAGTGTACAGTAACATTACAGCAGCAATTACAATAATATTTGTTGAAAGGTTTGTATTAGCATGCAGTGTACGTACATCGAGATACCTATTAAGTGTGTATATATTTGAGAGAGAGAGAGAGAGAGAGAGAGAGAGAGAGAGAGAGAGAGAGAGAGAGAGAGATAGAGGGTTTGGAGGATGGGGAGAGGGGGGGCTGGGTCTTGTTGCTGATGTCTGCTGTAACCTTGGTTGCTACAGAACAGCAGCAGGGTCTGCCCTTCCCTTTTAGTCATTGGCTTGTCACTCTGACCACAAGACATGTGGTTCGGGCATCGACCAATGAGGTAGATGCAGCGTTACTTCAGTAGTGCTCTGTCTTAAAGAGACAACACCATCTATCTTATTGTTATAATCTAGAAATTATTGATAAATCCATATGTTGTTTTTATTTATTTTTAAAGAAAAATTTCTATTGCATTATTTTTACGACAAAGCATTGCTCAAGTGTACAATCAAATATCTGAAGGTCAAGATAGAAAGAAAGATGATAAGCCGTGGAAATATGATAACAGATTTCTTGAAGGACATTCATATTTGTGTGTGTGTTGTTTTTTTTGTTTTGATAATTTGCTGGGGTTGTGTGTGTGTGTGTGTGTGGTGGGGTGCGTGCGCATGTGTACATGCAGTAGATAGAGTCCCCCTGGGTGAAAGAGGAGAATATGTTTAATACATGTTAGCGGCGTTAGCTAACCAACGGTAGAGTAAAGAGAAACACACACACGCAAATGAATATTCCCACTCAGTCTCTCACCGTTACTCACATCCGCGCTCGCTCGCATCATTCTCGACACTGTGGCACATGCGCGGTCGGGACCGCGAGGCTGAAGACTGCCAGCGCCGGCGTGCACACACAAACACACGCACGCACACACACACTCGCAAGCAAGCACCTGCAGCCACACTGGGTGATCTGCTTGCGAGGGCTGTCTACGGAATCCGGGGAAACGGCAACGCCAGAGTCAGAGCACCGGAGGAGCAAGACGCGCAGGACGTGGATGATTGGGGGAGCCTGATTAGGAAGAGGATTAGACCAGCCACAGTCGCGGGAAGCTCTGCTACGTGGAGACAAGGCTGTCTGGACCCCACTGACTGTGTGTTGTTGTGGTAGCGCGTCGTCGTCGTCGTCGGGAACAGCCGATGCGCTGTGCCGCTGATGCTCTGGGTGGACAGGGCCGGGCCTGTGGATTGGAGCGTTGGAGGAGGGGCGGGCGAGGCAAGGAGAGGTAGCAAGAGACGGTTTTTCCACGCCACAGCTCTGGTGTGAATTATCTGCCCGGGTGTCTGCTTAGAGGCCTGCCTGCACCTCTCTCACTTTCTGTGTCTCTCTACCCCCCTCTCTCTCCCTCCCTCTCTCTCTCTCTCTCTCTCTCTCTCTCTCTCTCTCTCTCTCTCTCATATTCTCTCCGGCCTTGTTTTTCTTCCTCTGTCACCTTTCCCTCCTTCCCGCTCCCCTTGTCCCTCTTCTACAGTCATCTTTCCGTCAACGCCCGTCTCACCTTTAGCGCCCATTTATTCCCCAGCCTCCATTATTGTTTTGGTTTTCATTCTCCCACATTCCCCCCATCTCTCCGTGCCCTTCACACAGCCCCGACCTGCTCTCTTCTCTTTCAGCTCCCTTCTCTCCCTCTCCCTCTCTCTCTCTCTTTCTCCCTCTCCCTCCGTCTCTCTCTCTCCCTCTCTCTCTCTCTCTCTGTCCCTCTCTCCCTCTCTCCCTGCTCCTGGTCTCGCTCGTGTTCCGTCACATGGGATGAGATGTAGTCTCTCCAGGAGCTTGGACCCAGGGGAGTGGCTCCCTTTCTTGCCCCACGGCAGGTGTGCTGGCGGTGGGGTGGTGGGAGAGCAATCGAGAGAGAGACCCTCCTCCTCCTTATCCCCTGATGCTGGAGCCTGACCTGGCCGAGCCGGGGAGGGGCTGCATGTAGGGGGGGGGTCGCACGGAACGTCCACCAGCAGCCTCTGCCCTCAACCCCCTCCCCCGACAACACCCGTCCTCGGCGGGCTGGGGGGGGGGAGCAGTCGTTTGGCTTGCCCTGGAGTGTCCCGGCCTGGCCAGCTGCGGCCTGTCCCGTCGCGCCCTGACGACGCCCTCATGCCACTGGGGCTCCCCCAGCAGTGGCCCCGCCCCCCCGCTTCACTACCGCGGGCCCTGCCTGTGCCAGCGAGCGGCTCAGCCCTCCCCCGCGGCCATCAGCATGGGCGTGGTGGAGGCCATTGACCCCGCGCCCTCGCCCTGCCCCTCGCCCGTACCAGGGGGCTACCGGACACCCCGCTCCTCCATCTACTGCCCCCTGCAGGGGAGGGCCGGGCCAGAGCTGGACCTGGACGCCGACCCCGCCGGAGGGGTTCTGGACGAGGCCGGGATGTCAGCGGAGCGCAGGACGCCCCTTGTGGACCTGCTCTGCGAGACCTGCTCTCGGCCCTGGCTCATCGGCTGGTGGGACCAGGTAGGGCGCTGAGAGATTCCGTGTATGCTGGCCGCCATCTTGGACACGCTTTGGACAGGTTTGGTTTCCTGTGGCATGAGGGGAACCATTGCTTTGCTATCTCTCTCTCTCTCTCTGTGTGTGTGTGTGTGTGTGTGTGTGTGTGTGTGTGTGTTCAAAGTCCAGCATGAAAACAAGGCAGCGGCCATTGTCTGTTTACGTTATTGTTGAAGGCTACTCTTCCAAGACGCTAGAGCGACGAGTAGATTTGGGTACTGTTGTGTTGGGGGAGGGTGGCCGAGAGAATAGCATGTTGGTGAAGCTGTGTTTATATTTTGCCTTGCGTCATTTATATATACGCTCGCCAAAGAGAACAAGGTGTACGGTGTGATAACCCCAGCTGCTCGTACTCTGCAGCCCTCTCCTCATTCGTCACATCTTGCGCTCACCCGGATCAGAGAGAACACACCGATCCGGGACGTTTGACGTCACATGGTACCCATTGCCGTCCTCCGCACCGGCGTCCCACAACCCACCCTGTTCCTCGTCCCACAACCTGATAGCCTCAATACAGACCACAGGGGTCCAAGAGCAGAGTTAGTGAAGGGCGCTTCTGTGGAGTTCTCCACAACAGAGGACGTGGAGCTTCAATATCACCTCCACTTTCCTTCCACGGGGTTATATTATTATTATTATTTTATCTATTACACCAGCGTACACTGACAATACACACACTTTTGCTTTGTTGGTGTTTCTCTCGTGCGATATGCTGCAACTGTGTCACCTAACCAAGCTGTTGGGCTCTGTCTCCTTAAGCTGACACGTTTAAGCATGTACATGCTGGCACGTGTATGTTCTTCACCAGGTATATCATAGTGCATGACTGCTCTGCCTGAATGGACCAGATGTAAACACATTTTGGCAGCAGTAAGTAGAAGGGGTCGGCAGGTGAAAGTCGAACCCCACTGATTCGTCACCCAGTGTTGAGGTGGTGCCCTTGAGCAAGACACCTAACCCTAACTGAAATCACCATGTGTGTGAATGGCTGAATGTGAGGCAATACTGTACAGTGCTTTGAGTGGCCGAAAGGTTAGAAAAGCGCTATTTAAATGCAGTCCATTTAGCATTTATTTACAGTACATACGGTTGGACTGCTCACATCATGTGAGGAACACCAGAATATGAATACAGTCAGGGTGTCTGTGTGTGTGTAGTCACTTCCACTTGCTCACATACGGTTTGTGCTCAGTATGGGTACATCCTCAGTGGTTTGTGTCATTAGTCAGTCGAGGAGTAACGTTGTTGGTCCTGGCGCTCAGACTGGCACCGTGGAAGTGGTAGGCAGCTATGACTCAGCATTACAGCATTAGAAAGAGAGACAGAGTGGTTTGGGTTGAACCTGCTGCTTCCAAGTGTGCCACTGGGCTGGACTAGATATCTGAATAAGGGGGGCTTCTTCTGCCCTATTACATCTATGACTGCATCTATGACCTGTCAGACCAGCATCATGAAAGCAAACCTGACCATGACAAGAAATAGAGACACGCCAAAACAAAAAGAGAGAAATGTGTGTGAAATAGGATTGAGCCAGGATTGTAACAGCGTGTTAAAGACAGAAAGAAGAAACACAGAAGGTTGTTTACCTCGAGAGGGAAGGAGGAGCCATTTTAAGTGAGACAGAGAGGAAAAGAAGAGCAGAGAAGGGGAGGGTTTGACCTTGGTAAAGGTCAGAGACACCTGCCTACTCCCTCGCATTGTCACCCTAGCAGCCACTGCTCTCACATCAAGCTGAAGGACTGACTCTGAGGAGGCAGTTGCCAAGGCAACCATTACTGTTGCCATGGAGATTATGTGTGAAGGATCAGTCGGTAGGACACAGACTTGGGGCCTTGTCCGAATCGCACTGCGTGTGACTAGCTCACATGGGATTGGGGTCCATTAGGCTTTTAGCCTGCGTACCCCACAGAATAAACAGTGTATATCACGCATCCTTGTTATACTATAGGTCGGTGCTTGCATTGCTAGGACCTGCATGATAGCAGTTGATGAGTATTGCATAACTGACTGGAATAATGAAACTGTGTGTTTGGGGGAGGGAGATATGTGTAAATATCACACCACACTTTTTTGACTAAGTATAAGGTTGAAAAGGATGTATTCCATTCCTGATTCATTTTTTGTCTTCTGTTAGATTGTGGCAGCAGCTGGAATATCATATGCTATACAGTATTCATCATCATGGAAATAACTCAGAGTATGAACACTGTGGTTGCACGATAATTAACTAAATGAGATATTGCGATATTTATCATGAAAACTGCAATATCAATATTAATTTAGATATTTTCCCACAACTAAATTATGAGAAAATGCATCAAAATAGATTCCTAACATCTCAAAACAACATGTTTTCAACTGACAGTCCGAGGAGGCATTCTTTTTGGCCACGGTTTCATCTCCAATCTCCATTGTGTCGTGGTCTTCCTCAGCCACACATCTTACTTTTCTATGTTAAATCGAACAGCTATACGCCGGCACACAGCCGAAGGAAGCATCTCTACACAAAATAAATGAAATATGGCACACTTTCTGCAACATTTTCAATTTGACAATTGCGATAACGATATTGAGTCAATACACTGTGCACCCCTAACAGAACACACCAATCCCGTGCCATAAACGTAACCACCTCCAACCTAGCTAGCTAGTGACTCTGGGTGTAGGAGGAGAGGATGGAATGGTGGGACATGGTGTGTCATGGCTTTATCATTACATCAGGCCTTCAGGCAATTCAAACCCGCCACAAGCTTTCTGTCAATTAATGTCTCCCTGTCTGTCTCACCTTCAGTTCAAGAGGATGTTGAACCGGGAGCTTTCCCATTTGTCTGAGATGAGTCGCTCAGGGAACCAGGTGTCAGAATATATCTCCACTACTTTCCTAGGTAAACTCGCCAGTCGTTTATGTGTCCAAACATTAGCACGCTAGCTCGACCCATTTTGATTTACCATTTATCATTGATGTCTGTAGATAAGCAGAACGATGTGGAGATCCCGTCTCCGACCCTGAGGGAAAGGGAGAAGCCAATGTGTCACATTAGTGGCGTGAAGAAGCTCACACACAGCTCCAGCCTGTCCCACTCCACCATGCCTCGCTTCGGAGTGAAGACTGAACAGGAGGATGCGTTAGCCAGGGTAAGTAATCCCACAAGCGCTCACTAGCTGCACGCGCAGCCTCAAGGACACTAGTTTAAAAGCCCAAATCACATTATGCCATACAGATTTGTAGTTGTACTAGCACACAGACGCTACTTGTATAACAACGTGTGTCTTTTTATCCGCTGGTCCCGTCAGGAGCTGGACGACTTAAATAAGTGGGGCCTTAATATCTTTCGTGTGGCAGAGTTCTCTAATAACCGGCCCCTTAGCTGCATGATGTTTGCCATCTTCCAGGTGAGATAGTGTCATTTCTGACCACAGATGGTATTTAACCTGTGAATTGTCTACATGCTAGATAGCGTTCAGCAAGGACTTTTACTAGTGCCGACCGGCTCTGTCTTCTTGTTGCAGGAGAGGGATCTGTTAAAGACCTTCAGCATCCCTGTGGACACATTTGTCACCTATGTGATGACTCTGGAAGACCACTATCACGCCAATGTGGCCTACCACAACAGCCTCCATGCTGCAGATGTCACACAATCTACTCACGTTCTGCTGTCCACACCAGCTCTAGATGTAAGACAACTCCACTTGGTTTACAGAGGGGCATGATGATGAGCACCGTATTACCATTACACCAGTGTGTATTTAATTAACAATTAAAGGTATAGTTAGCTATAGCAAGCTAAATGTAAGCTAATACACTTAGTCAAATTCAACATATATCTCCTCGCATTTCGCTAGTTTACCGTAAAATAATCGGATACTCCGTAAATAGGAACATAAACAAAGTAATGAACACCGCTCGTCTCTACAAAGCCGTAGCACTGTGCTTTGCTTCACAATGCACTTCGACGTGTGAGGTGCCCCCGCGGAGGACTGCGGGGTGATACTGTTTTGATTTGGGCTCGAAGTAAGCAAGAATGACTGACCCTGCATTTTACTGTTTAATCTATTTGTCTTCTGTCTCCACAAGGCTGTGTTCACCGATCTAGAGATACTAGCTGCGCTGTTTGCTGCTGCAATCCATGATGTGGACCATCCAGGAGTGTCAAACCAGTTCCTTATCAACACCAGTGAGTTTGTGTTCATTACAGAGGCAAACAGTATACACACATTGATATTTAAAAGTAGAGCTGTAATAGAAGGTAAACTCCCATGGGGTGAACACGTGACCTTGAGGCAGTACACTGGTAGCTAATTGAGAAAACCCAGACAAAGAGCCTATCAAATAATGTTAAGTTGTGACTATTCGTGGGCTATGTCAGCCCAGCTTTCTGTCAAATCACACCCACCCTCACCTCGCCTGGAACCAATGTCTATTATTTAATCATTTGACTTCTAATAATACTAGTTGAAATAATAATGTGTAAACCTGGTTTTTGTTCATGATTAATGGACTGCATTTATATAGCGATATTCCAATCTTCCTGCCACTCAAAGTACTGTACACATTGACACCGATGGAGATTGCTGCCTTACAAGAGGCAACCAACCACTGGGAGCAATTAGGGTTAGATGTCTTGCTCAGGGACACCTCGACACTTGGTGTGAAGTTAGCGAGGTTTGAACCAGCGACTTCTCGATCACCTGTCACCTGGCTCTACCCACTGCACCACTATAGATGTGCAGTTCTGCATTGTTATGCAAAGAGCATGATTGTTACCATATCCATTTGTTGACGTGTGGGATTGTGTGCCTGCAGACTCAGAGCTGGCCCTCATGTACAATGATGAATCTGTGTTGGAGAACCATCACCTGGCAGTAGGCTTCAAGCTTCTTCATGAGGAGAACTGCGACATCTTCCAGAACCTGAGCAAAAGACAGCGGCAGAGCCTGAGGAAACTGGTTATTGATATGGTGAATGTTCACTGCATAGTCAAGATGCAGAATGACCTTCGTTCCTGTCCATATATGTCATGAGATATTTCCTACTTCCCTTGCAGGTTTTGGCAACAGATATGTCCAAACACATGAGTTTGCTGGCAGACCTGAAGACTATGGTGGAGACAAAGAAAGTGACAAGTTCCGGAGTGCTGCTCCTGGACCATTACAATGACCGGATACAGGTCCGTTGTGACCAATATTGTCACGGTTACGTTGCCGCCATATTGTGAGAGGTCATTAACAGGCCGAATGTGGTTCATGTAGGTTATGAGGAACATGGTGCACTGTGCAGACCTGAGCAACCCCACCAAGCCTCTGGCTGTATACAGACAATGGACGGAGAGAATCATGGAGGAATTCTTCCGACAGGGCGATAAAGAGAGAGAGCGCGGCATGGAGATCAGTCCCATGTGCGATAAACACACTGCATCTGTGGAAAAGAGTCAGGTAAGTATTCACGTGCGCGTGAAAGTCACAGAAACACATTATTTAAACAGGAAAACATTTGATCTACAAAGTCAAGATGTCATTGGTTACAAGAGGTTCAGTAACAGAGACTAAAGATGCACAAGGATACGTGTAGCCTACAGATTATTGCATATTGGTAATGTTGCTTGTTAGGTTAATTAGACCAATCCATCTGAGTTGGCTGAGAAATGTCTCAGATGCCTAGATGCAACAACATATGCATGACATGTAGTTTTGTAATAATGTGGCATGCACACCACACAGTACGTAAGTGTGAGAGACTTGGCACACAGGAATAAATGATGTAACATGAAGCCAGGTGTAGTTTTTTTAATAAAAGTAAAGTCATTATGATGGGAGAGTTCAGGCACACGTGTAATCACATTGTAATGTCAAAACCCAGCACAATCATTTAGAAAAGCAGTTCCCTTGGTGAGCCTTTGTGCTTTTGTTATTTTAGTATAAATAACTACAGCGCCGAAATGCTATTGCAAGTCATTTAGTAGTGTAGAAGTCCAAACAAATAGATCGACTACAGTAGGTGTGCTTCTAACCATTGAGGAGGTTTTAGGATGGTTCTAATGTTCTGTGGACATGACCTTGTCTATATATAGTCATTTCAGTGTTAAGTCATTGTGCTTGGTGCTTAATCCCCACAGACTGTTTATATTACACCTCACATCACCTATTTTCCACAGTGTCTGTGCCCACCGCTGACACACTAGTTGGCCAATAGCATTCCCTGTCTTTAAGCTCACCTGCAGCATGTGGTTGGCAGGTATATACGATTGACCTTGCTTTCCTTTACCGGTCTGCAGGTGGGCTTTATTGATTACATCGTCCACCCTCTGTGGGAGACGTGGGGCGACCTGGTGCACCCCGACGCCCAGGACATCCTGGACACTCTGGAGGACAACAGGGACTGGTACCAGAGTACTATCCCGCAGAGCCCCTCACCGCCCCCTATGGGTCAAGACAAGGAGATGAACGCGTGCGCGGACAAGTTTCAGTTTGAGCTCACCCTGGAGGACCACTCGGAGCGGGAGCAGGGCGAGGGAGGAGGAGAGCCCACCCCGAACCACGTGGGGCCGGACTGCGGCCCAGCCGAGGGGTTCAAGAGAGTGCAGGAGGGGAGCGACGGCGGGATAGCCGAGGAGGAAAGCGATGACATAATAGAGGAGGAAGGGGAGGTGGAGATGGAGGAGGAGGAGGAGGAGGAGGAGCTGAAGGCTCGGCTGGAGGTGACTTTGGTGAAGGAGAGGCTTTCTGACACGAGTCCTGTAGAGGAAGACGAGGAGGAGGAGGAGGAGCTTTCCTCACCAGCTGACGATACATGAGTGTGGCTCATAGGTCACCCATCTCACTTGCACACGCACGCACACTCGCTCACGTGTTCATCTTTTGATGGACAAACCAAGAACAAATGAGCCTGCATTGACAACACAGACCTTTAAATATATTTTTAAAAAAGGGGAAAAAAAAGGGAAAATAAATTAATATTGTTTAAAGAAATGTTAATTACACAGCAACTGTAGATTAGGAATGGTGGCAAGACCTTCCCTAAGGAGCCAAGAGGAATTATCAAGAGCATTAAATGACGGGCAACTGATGACATCATAGATCTCTGGAACTGAAATGCACACACACAAACACATTGAAACACACTCATTATTAAGGGTAACTTGAACACATACACAGTGTTGACAGTAAGTCAACACTGCACTCAACGCACACAAGACAGAAACAAAATTGCACATACATATTGACACATTTCTGCCACACTCTGTGTTTGTATGTGTGCATAAACATGCAGTAATGAATCTCTTTGGAAAAAGCCATCTCTTAATGGAATATTAACTAGTGTCCCTCAGTATTAATAATTCATGTTTGTCAAAAGAAAGCATTATTCTTCGAAAAATTACTTTCACGGGTGACTTTTTTTTCCATTTCTGTCGGAAAGAAAAAACTAAAAATATATACAGGTGTGTATAGTGAAGGAAAAGCAGATGCTGCGATGAAGGGGCCTTGGAGTCCCATAGCCTTTCTCCCTTTACGACGAGTGCTACTGGTGCAAGATGGCTCCGTGCCTTTCTGAAACACCAGCTTCCTGGATGGAGCTGTCGCAAAGCAATGCATTGTGGGACAGGAGTGTCTGCTTATGTTGTCATTTTTTTGATTGTCCCTTGTTAAATCTCTTATCTTGGCTGTTCATGGTATTGTGGTGTGTATCTCACGTGCTGTTTTTGTGGTAATACTTTTTCAGCTGTAAGTCTTCCTTTGTTGCTCTTCTGGTAATATAATAACTGAACTGTAGATACGCAGCAATCAATACTGCTACCACAGTCGCCAGTGGACTCTTTCCAACTTAGGTTTTAATTTTTTTACTTTGTCGAGAATAAGCCATTTGATGCTTTGAAGCATAGGCCTTTGTTTTTGCCTATTTTCTATTTACCACAGTTGCTGAATATGTTGATGATTACGGGATAGTTTCATCAGCTGAACAGAATTATCAAACTCCATCTCGCATTCACTTGCACTGCGTGTTTAATTCTTCTCATGCACACAGTAATTCTCATCAAAGCAAAGGATAAGAACCATTATGGGGCACAGTTGTTTGAGGGAATGAAGACATAGCACGAATAATGTAAAAAATATACAAATGAGAGAGAGAGAGCGCGAGAGAGAGAGAAAGAGAGAGAGAGAGAGAGAGAACGTATGACACTCCCTAATCATCCTTGTTCTGTTTGAAGCTTTTTTGCCTTAATGTCAGATGCAGGATCCATACCTGCCACTATGTAGATTTGATATATATAATCGATACACTAGAACATTTATTTCATGTGTATGTATGCTTCTTTCTGTGTGTATTGGTGTGTCTTTACACAATGTATCCAGCATTTGCATACGGAGGGGAAAGGAACACATTGCTGCCAGTTAGTTATGTTGATGCATTGCTGTGGCCACCATAAAGAATGTCTTGTTTTAAATCAGGAAGGTTCAGCAGCTATCTTTATAGAAGGCGTGCGATTGAAATGGAAGAGTTTCACAAACAAAGGTATTCTGGGTGATGAGGGTGAATACAGTGCACACAGGGCATTTTTTGAATTGTCAGTGCAGTGAATTTACAGGCGTGGACACACAGCACGTATTTGTGCTTGTGTAGATGTGTTTCACCGTGCATTAGTGAGTGAGCATCTAAAATACATTTAGTCATGTAGACCTACCTACTGTAGGCTATAGTTTGTTCACTAACTTGCAACCACCCTATCTAGTAGATGGTTGTCACGAAATGTCAATGTCAATAGCAACGCCGAAGTAGGTCACAAATTAAAGGGTGTTTTCACAAGGTAAAAATAGGTGTGATCTAAATGCCAAGAGCTAGTTTCTGCAGGCCAGTAACTAAGCTTGTCTGAAGACTGATGGGTACAACAGAGACCTGTGTGCTTGTGTACACTGCTCGCATTGTGCAGCGCGCTATTGTCTGATGGAATGGGAATCAAATATTACTATTGCAGTTATTTTAATTACAGAATTCCCATTGGGCTTTTTACTTTGAGGTGTTGCTTTGTTTTCATGGCATGTTATGTCATGAGCTATGAAAACTTTTAATATTTAATTGCCATAATAACACAATACTGTAGCAATTGTTTCTTATTAAGAAATTATTCAATTGATTAATTGCTGCCATTCTTTTTAAATGATGAGAAGAAAACCATGGGATATATCACAAGTGTTTTCTTTGAACAGTTTGTGTATAGTTTATTTTTGTATCGTTCTAGTGGATGGTCTGGAATTTGAATCACTTATCGATGATATTAGCTAAAAGCATTATCAGCCTTGTATATACTGTAATATTGGATTGTAAATTCAAATTTTATTCAAGTCATAATGATTGACAAATAATCACGAAGATTGTTTAAATGAACCATGCCCATGCGGGCCAATAGCTTTTGCAATCTGTCATCATGTCTGATTTGTTCTATCTCCTGTCAAATTTTAATTGTGCACATTTATTGTTAAAGTTACAGACATTTTTTACCAGCACTTTATTTGGGATGGTTGTGAGGCAGACACTGTGTTTCAGGTGGTGGTCTGTTTCAGAGGATTGGGAGGTTGCACACTTCTAGTAATGGCATTCCATCAGGTCAAGTACCAAACTTGTGCAGGCAGTCTCAAGCGTTCACTGCAACATAACTGCACAAAATAGCCATCATCTATTAATATGTGTGACTGAATTTACGGTTTAACATCGGGCTTAAAGGAAATTTAAAGAGACTCCATGAAATAACGTAATTCACACACACATTTTTATCCGTTGATGACTTGGCCATATAGCAAGATCTCCAACTCTGCATTGTAGTAGTTTTCAATCACTCGCCTGAATGTCTGTCATTGGCCTAGCTGGATCTCACTGGGACTGCTACCAGGTCACTTAGTGTAGGCCTACATTTACTCCCATAAGAATAATTCTCTGGGCTTTAATTCATGTGTTTGCTCACTAATTAGAAAGATTATATAAATAGGAAAAACATCATGAAATTATTGTAATATTTGTAAATGATATTGCTGTAATGTGTAAAATGTGTCCCAAGTTATTTTTTATTATATTATTTTTATGAAAGGTTTTCCTCTTGACAGAGATGAGGTGTCATTTTGTGAATAAATGCATTTAATAAGCAAACATCTATATATAAAACAATATTATATATCAGTATATTTTCTTTTATTTAACTGTTCAGTACTGTAAAGTGTGTTAAAATTACAAATAAAGGAAGATTTTTTATAACAAATATAGTTTTATTTGTGAAGTTGCTTATATCATTTAGATAGAACAATAACTAGCTCTATATCTAGACATGGTCACATTGATAAGAACATTTGCATGAGATGGCTGTATATCCCCCAGGATGCTTTACTTTAGACACCATCCAGGTTCTCCACCAATCATGAAGTCTGATTTCATTTTAGCTTGAATATTATTTCAGCAGGGGGCGACTGAGAGTGTCGACTTTTGCGACAGTCCGGAGCTAGAACGCATGCGCATTACTGAAACGGAACGAGGAAGGGTAATGAATTAGTTGCCTTCATATTCTATTGATTTCTCATATGTATTAGCGTTTGTAATTCTTACGTTGGTATGTTAGCATGTAGGCTATCTGTTGACTGCTTAAAAGTCGAAGTTTCGCTCTTCTAGCAGTCTAGATAGCCTAACAACAGCGCGGCTCATTAAATTACCGTACAGTACTAGCTGCCATAGCTACAGTACCGTAACGTAACGTAAATGTAGCCTACGCGATATATCCTGTAGTCCGTAGCTGTAGCTGTTAGGTTGCGTCGTCATTAGCATGTACCGTACTTGTCTATAACCACACGTCTATTGTTGCATTGTGTTCGTGCAATTAATAGAAATACAGGAATACTCTAGCCAAGCCATAGTCGCTAGCGCATAGCGGTTCAATAATACCTTTACATCTGCTGTACCGTAGCACTGATTGCAAACGCTGGTCAAACCCTGCCTTCTTTTCAGTTGAACCCCGTAATCATCACGATGTCCCGTACATACCTGCTTCTGTATATTTTCCTGAGTGCTGTCTCGGCGGTAGAAGTTCATCGTCCTCGAGGTGTTCCTCTATCAAGTAAGTCGTCATTGAATAGAGAGTTTGTGATTAGTATTACTACTACACGTTAATAACATTGTAGCCATTGGCTTAACTGAGTTACCCGTGACTATTCCCTCCCTTTACACCCCCAAAGAGAGGCAGTTCTATGAAGACGATACACATTTCACCTGCTTGGATGGCTCTCTTACCATTCCCTTTGATAGGGTCAATGACGACTATTGTGACTGCAAGGATGGCTCAGATGAGCCAGGTATGTATATCTGGCAGTGTGTCTGGCAGACACACTACTACGTTTTCAGGAAACCTTCATACATTCTCTGGAAACTATTCTTAAATAATAAATACATTTATAATAAACTCATTGCAGGCACTGCTGCCTGCCCCAATGGCAGTTTCCACTGCACCAATGCAGGTTTCCGACCAGGTTTTATCCCTTCCTCCCGTATCAACGACGGCATTTGTGGTAAGAACTGCATAGCATAATGTTTTCATGTCGGCAGTGTAATTAGGGGCTTGACATGGTGTGTGTGTTGTCATGCAGACTGCTGTGACACCACCGATGAGTATAACAGCGGTGCCACCTGCCAGAATACCTGCAAGTAAGAAACACATTCTCTTTGATGTATAGGCTACCTGCTCTCATTCCCCAGGTGAGTTTCTGTGAAGCAACCGATTATTGTTGATTGACACTGTTTTGCGGTGCGATTCTCAGAGAGATGGGCCGCAAAGAGAGGGAAAGCCTGCAGAAGATAGCCGAAATAGCAAAGGAAGGCTTTTTGCTTAAACAACAACTTGTAAATGAAGCTAAGAAAGGCCTTGAGGAAAAAAAGGTAACTAATATTAAGGATTGACTTTTTTTTATAGAAGAATGTTATTTTCAAAATGTGCTTTTGTTTAAATTTTGCATTCCACTAACAAATGATTTACTAATCCTATCCAGATGTATTCTATCTAACCCCTTAAAATATGCTGCATTGAATACTTTAAACACTTTAAATAATGTATGTGCACAAGGCTTATCGATATTTGTATGACTTTACTATAAATATATGAAATCATGCTGACTGATGATTTAGCCTAAATAATGCATAATTTATGCACATAAGACTTAAGAAATACAGATATCATTTTTGAGTGGAGGGGGTGGAATACTATATTGCCAATTGTTGACACATGTAAAGGACGAAATATAAAGGAAACATTTTAGCAGCAATCTGAAATATGCATGACATTGTAACACCACTTGGTCTTTCAAGTTGTATTTCTGGTCATTCATGGCATAGCATTATATAATATGCATTTACAGTTTGTTTTTTTCTAGTTTGTTTTTTCGTTAACTAGTTCTACAGTAGAGTATTACATTTAGGGTTTTTAATATATAATTTCTGTTTAACAGATCAAACTAAAAGAGGTACAGACTGGTAAGAAGGAAATTGAGGAAAGAGTAGAGGCTCTGAGAACTGTGAAGGAAGCTGCAGAGAAACCTGAAAAAGAAGCTAAGGAGCGCCATCTAAAGGCCTGGGAAGGTATTGTTAAAATGTGGCAGATAGGAATTTTTCATTCTGCAGACATTCTTCCTAATAATGACTTGAATAGCCTAGTTTACATTTCCTCCATATATTGAAATTATTTTAAATGATGTTATAACATTGAAAGTCCAGCAAATTGAAACACTTTTCAATTCACAATCAATTATTTGGAAACTATTATTTAATTGTTCTTATATTGTTGATTTTTCTTCTCCGTTTTCTCTGTGCTAGCACCTTTTATAGAGAGCATTTTTGTTTTACCAATGCAACATATGTGAAAACCAAGCACTCCTTATTTATATACCATTTATATACCATACCAAGTTATATTGCTCTGTCTTTTAACGAAACTCCTGTACTGTCGTTGTAGATAATGGTGTTAGCCTATGACGGGGAGTGTAGAGGGCACTGTGGACCAGTTAGCTGGGGTTAATAAGGGCCATTTCTGACACAAACGAGGAGTATATTATCCATCTAAAATGTTTTTTGGCCATTCCAAAATGGATTGAATATTTTTTTCCCCTCAAAATTCTACACACAATACCCCATAATAACGAAGTGAAAAAAGTTTGTTGAAATATTTTCTAATTTATATTTAAAAAAATAAATAAAATCATGTGTACATACAGTAAGTATTCACAGCCTTTGCCATGACACTCAAAATCGAGCTCAGGCACATCCTGTTTCCACTGATCATCCTTCACCTGTAGCAAATTCAGTTGACTGGACATGATTTGGAAAGGCACACACCTGTCTATATAAGGTACCACAGTTGACAGTACAAACCAAGCCCAAGGAATTGTCTGTAGACCTCTGAGACAGGATTGTATTGAGGCCCAAATCTGGGGAAGGCTACAGAAAGATTTCTGCAGCATTGAAGGTCCCAATGAGCACAGTGGCCTCCATCATCCATAAATGGAAGTTGTTTGGAACCACTACGACTCTTCCTAGAGCTGGACGCCCCCGGCCAAACTGAGCAATCGGGGGAGAATGGCTTTAGTAAGGAAGATGACCAAGAACCCTATGGTCACTCGGACGGGGTTCCAGCATTGCTCTGTGGAGAGAGGAGAACCATCCAGAAGGACAACCATTTCTGTAGCACTCCACCAATCAGGCCTGTATGGTAGAGTGGCCAGACGGAAGCCACTCCTCAGTAAAAGGCACATGACAGCCCGCCTGGAGTTTGCCAAACGGCACCTGAAGGACTCTCAGTCTATAAGAAAGAGAATTCTATGGTCTGATGAAACAAAGATTGAGCTCTTTGGCCTGAATTCCAAGCGTCATGTCTGGAGGAAACCAGGCACCTCTCATCACCTGGTCAATGCCATCCCTACAGTGAAGCATGGTGGTGGCAGCATCATGCTGTGGGGATGTTTTTCAGCGGCAGGAACGGGGAGACTAGTCAGGATCGAGGGAAAGATGAATGCAGCAATGTACAGAGACATCCTTGATCAAAACCTGCTCCAGATCGCTCTGAACCTCAGACTGGGGACAACGACCCTAAGCATACAGCCAAGATAACAGGAGTGGGTTCGGGACAACTCTGTGATTGTCCTTGAGTGGCCCAGCCAGAGCCAAGACTTGAACATCTCTTAAACATCTCTTAAGATATCTGAAATTGTCTGTGCACAACCGGATGGAGCTTGAGAGGTCCCGCAAAGAAGAATTGGAGAAACTGCCCAAAAGTAGGTGTGCCAAGCTTGTAGCATCATACTCAAAACGACTTGAGGCTGTAATTGCTGCCAAAGGTGCTTCAACAAAGTATGGACCACAGGCTGTGAATACTTATATACATGTGATTTTCTTAGTTTGTTATTTTTACATTAGCAAAAAACAAAAAAAAGGGAGGGAGGGAAAAAATATTTTAATCAGTTTTAGAATAAGGCTGTACGGATGCACTGTATAATATAATATCAAATTTTTTTGATATTGATTGATTTATTGTTCATATAGATCAGAAGGCTATTATCAGCATGGAGAAAGACAAGGCAAAGATGTCTGAGGCTTTTCTTGAGCTGGATGATGATGCAGATGGCTTGTGAGTATTTGTACCTTTTTAAAAAAATAAAAAATAAAAAATTGATATACACTATATTGCCAAAAGTATTGGACCGCGGGGG
>JAODTR010000023.1:1197595-1208355 GCA_025399935.1 Amblyopsis rosae | reverse complement strand
ACATATATACATATATATATATATACATACATATATACACACATAGATATACATACATATACATACACATACACATATATATACACATACATACACACATATATATATGTATATATATATACACATATATACATATATATATACACATATATATACACACACATATATATATATATATATATACACACACATATATACATATATATATACACATATATACACACACATATATATATACACATATATATATATACACATATATACACATACACACACATATATACACATATATATATACACATATATATATACACACACACATATACACACATATATATACACACATATATACACATATATATATATATACACACATATATACTCACACATATATACACATATATACACATATACACACATACATATATATACACATATATATATATACATATATATATACACATATACACATATGTACATATATATATATATATATACACACATATATATATATATACACACATATATACACACATATATATACATACATACACACATATATACATACATATATACACACACACACATATATATACATATATACATACATACATACATATATATATACACACATATACACACACACACACACATATATAGAACTGAAATCTTGACTTTAAAAAAATATCGCAAATCAAATCGCAATATCTGTCAGAAAAATCTCAATTCAATTTTTCCCCAAAAAAAAAAAAATCTTTCAGCCCTATACCCCACCCACTGTCAACACAGCCCACATACCCAGAGAAGTCTGAGAAGATGAGGTAGGTGTTCCCAGGAGTCCATGCTCTTGTTTGGCCACCATGGCTGGAGGCTGATTTGGCTGCGACACCATCCCTGACAGCAGAGACTGGGACAGAGACTGGGAGAGTGAACTCAGTGGAGAGGTGGAGAGGGAGGAGGAGGAATTAAATGAGGAAGATCGTGCGAGGGAGCCAGGAATGTTAACTGGGGCAGATCCCGTCAGCATCCTCTGACCTATGTGGAGGAAGTAAACAGTGTTAATACTTTGACAGAAAAATGACAATACACAATATTCACATATATTAGGACATTTTACTTGTTAATCCCATGTTGTTTTCTTGTTCTTCAAAATCCTTATCAAGAGAGGCAACATTTATGTCACTGAAGTTCAGGTCAAGAGCAGATCCTGGAGGAAAAACACCATGACTGTTAACATATTTCCTTTTAGACAAAGATGTGGATCTTTGAGTGGTTTAGGCATAGGCATTTACCTATGACTGACTCCACTGTGTTGCTCCCTGGATAGAATGGGGTGGCTTTTGCATTCATTGTTGAAAGGGTGGTGGGCGAGGAACTGTCTGAGCCAATGCTAGAAGCTAGACTTGATGTTATACTCGAGGTAAAGCTTGATGCCAATGGGTTCACTGAAAATACAGTATTGTGCGTCTATAGGGGAACAAAAAGTTGTAACAAACAACAACAAAGTTATTAAACTTTTGTTTAACACTATAGATACCAAGATCACACACTTATCATTAAGGCTTGGTACCGAAACCCGGTGCCTCGGTATCTACCAGACCGAATTAAAACGCAAATTTCGGTGCCTCCTTTCGGTGCCACTTTCACTAAATCTACATTATACGTAAAACAGGGGGGGTTACATTTTTTATAATGTGTGTTTTAGCTCCGTATAATTATCTGATACCTATAAGTTTACCTGTAATGTATTCTGGTGCGCCAGCATGTTTGAGTCGCAAAAGACGTTCTCACTCATACCTTTTATGCTTTTAGTCTAGAGACTGTAGCTACTGTATAAACTGTCACTGTAAACTACCTACAGATTACGCACGTCTGCGTGGTTGTCCATTCTATTTATTGCCTGAGGAAGATGTCAAGTTACTCGACATTCACACATTGAGTGTCAATATCTTTTCAAATAAAAACACGCAGAGCAAATCTGTTTGCATAGGCCAACTATTGTTAATCTGAAGGCTAAATTAATCTCAAAAGACAACATGTCTTATTTTTATCAAAAAATCCTGTTAAAACGGACATGCCTTGTAAAAGTGTAAACATGACAAATGCCAGCGCTGGTGGCTAAGGGACCATCAACAAATTACTGTGAATCATAGTAATTTGAATAATAATGAACAGCAATGAACAAATGACTAAGAACCGGTTCAGGTACTGTTTAGGAACCGGAACCGTTTAAAAAGTATCGGTTTGGAACCGGGATGTATTAAACCCAAACGATACCCAACCCTACTTATCATTTGGTATTAAATAATTAATCATCACGTGATGTATTAGAATGCTTCCCCTTCCTGAACCACTGTTTGTGAATGCGTACTCTTATTACAAAAATAAAACATTACTGTCAAGAGCTAAATCCAAAAGCGAAAGTTTAGGTTGAAATTTGGATGTGACATCATTCCTTACTACTGGCAATCGATGCCCTTGCTGCTACAAGCATACACATGCATACTCATGATGGACAATTGCATAGGTATGCATTGACAGTGAAACACACATTTAATTAACTTAACCTAAAAACTACACTGTACATGGCTAAATGTATAAAACAATGTTAGATTTATCCCGTTATTGTCAGTAGGCTATTAGAGACAATAATGTTAGCTACTATACTGAGCAAGCCCTCAATTCTTTTGTGTCAGGTAAGGTTTACCGTGGTCATATTTTTATAGATTTGATTGGCAGGGACAAGTCCCTATACCATCCCTACTCAAACCTACACCTATAGGTGGATCAGACATAATTGAAGATAACATTTTAAAATTAAAATTAAGTTGAGGTCTGACATCACATTTCTGAATGATTAACCTCTGCCAGTGAATGTTATTTATGAAGAAACAAAACAAATTTTTTTAGACTTTCTATAATTAAGACATTAAACATTATTTGTGCTATACTCAAATAACACACCTGCTTGTCTTGGTCCATAGATTTTTGATCTCCCTGTCCCTTGTTCTTAATCTGCAAAAAAGCAAAAGAAAATTTAATTAAAAGCCATAAAAAACAATGTAAGAGAAATAAAAAAGATGAGACCAATATCACTGAATAATATCTAAACATTAATGCCTATATTGTCCTATTGTAACTGAATTGCGCAAATGGAAACTTAAGAACCTGTTTGACCAAATGTAACTTACCATTATTAATGCTTTTGAAATCAGTACATTTAGGGTAAGCACCATTAAAGAGCCCACATACGGCAGTTAGTTATTGTGACAAAAAATATATTAAGCCTAATAAAAGTAAGGCAACAGCTGAACAACCCAGGAAAATATTAAAAAATAAAGAAGCTATTAAATATAAATATAAATATAAATGTTGAGCTTCCTTAAAAATGCCACAAGTTTTTATAAGCACTCCATAGGTGCGGCTAGATTTGCTCTACTGAGAAATATTTTATATCATATTGTTTTGTCAGCCAGTGGGAACAGACACAGATAATGCCTGGCATAATAATTTAAAATAAGACAAATTAAGTGTTTCAAAGTATAAACTAGAAAAAATGGAAATGACAAAATAAATATGACCGAATTACCTATAATAATAATAATAATAATAATAATAATAATAATAACAACAACAACAATAATTATAATGACTCCAAAAATGTGAAAATAAAAAAAGAACAAGAAAGAGGCAATCCATGTCTTCAGGGTTTAGAGAGAACAGTCTGTGTACCTGATCCTCACGTTCAAAGCCCGGAGCTTTAGGATAGTTAGACATCAGAGACGAGACACTGGACATGCTGGACTCTGAACATAAACTACCGTTAGTTAAAGACTTGGGTCCGCCAGTGGAACCCACAGGGGATAACAAACTGTTGCTTCCTGAGCTGGGCGTTACAGTTGGGCTAATACAACATGAAACCTGGGGGAGAGAAGGGCATAAGATCTTAAAAAAATAAAAAATAAAAAATAAAAAAAAATAAAAATAAAAATCAAGATAATGGTCCAAAGGAAATCTAGTTCTTAGTAAGACAGGACTATTATCGTCAGAAATATCTAACTCTTTGGGAGTTGCCTCTTCTCCAAAACAATACAATAATGAAACGTGAAAAAATATGAATGACGCACTGATGCAAAAATGGGAAATTATAGTTAATAAAAATAAAATAAGAAATAGATAAATGTTCAACACCTGGCTTCCAACCTACAGAAATGTTCAGCATGTTCCAGTTTATACTACTACACTGTTCATTTATTTTGTTTTTGTTCTTAACATTCATAAATCCCACTAAAGAGAAATGGCAGACAGATTATAATTATGTGAAAACATACACTTCCTATTTGGCCATTGCTGCTGGTCACGTTGGTGTGGGAATTTCCTCCACTGTGAGACTCACTGATCGAACACTCTGAATACTGCTGAAAGCTTAGCTGGGACTGTGAACCTGACTGTATCGCAGTCAGCAACGAGCTCATGGTCTCTTCTGTGGAGGGAATTCCTGGTAGGAAAGAAATACAAAAAGTCTGCGACATCATAAATAAGGGTTGTGGAAGAAGAGTATGAACAGACTGGCCACTTACTTTCTACATGTGCAAATGCACAAAATGGTCCTCTTGGACAATATCCAGTCTGCCTCATGTCATTACATTTGGTGGATTTGTAGATCTTAAAAAAATAAATAAAATAAGTAAAGCCAAGTGTCCACCAAAGCGTTGAAACTTTGGGTGAAACTGTCACTGTTTCTCCAGCTGTCCAATCGCAGCAGTGAAGGGGTTGGATAAATACTACGAGCAAACGTCACATCCTACTTCTTGCACACGACGACAGCAACAAAGAAGACGTTGATAGTCAGATGATATCCTAAAACTACAACAATACCAACACGAAAAATAATGTATAGAATATTACAAATGAGATAATTTGTTGATAACACAAACTAGCATTTATTTGCAACATATGAATTCCCACAGAGATTCTGTTTCATAGCAACCAAAGCGTCTTAGCTGAAAGAAACGCTGCGCTTCCAAAAATGCTTCCTAGCGCTGTCAGTTGGGCTTTTTCAGCAGCGCGACCGGCGTTTTCAGCTGCGGAAAAAAGCTTTGGTGGACACGTGGCCTTAGTGTGAGAAAGCATGCAGCTGCTTGTCTCTAAATACCAATTCAATACCAATTCAGCAGAATTGGTTTAGATGATTCTTTAAGGTGCGTGCACACTGCCCAGACAGTGCAAAACTGACACCAATGTTCAAAAGTTGGTAGTAGTTGGCTGCAGTCTTTAGAATGGTCAGAAAACAAACTGCCTGTCCAAATTGCCCAGACTGTAACTTACAACTGTATATAATAACATCTCAATTGCAAACAAGTCGAGCTGACATTGTGGTACTATCGCAGTTGGAAAACGGCTTGCAGCTTATGGCAAGTTTTTTTTCTTTTCTAGTGGTGTAACGGTTCACCAATCTACGGTTCGGTTCATATCACAATTATGGAGCAACTACAATTATGGTTCATTATTTTAAAAAAATAAAATAAAATTCTGTTGTTGATTACATTCTTTCAGTAGAATAGACTTTTTTCTCTATACTTTCTGCCACTAGATGGTAAACTAGTACAATATTCTCAGCCAAACAAGAACACTGTTCTTGCCACACATGGCCAGCACAAGGTAAACAGAAAAGATGAGATCGGATTATGTTACCACATCCTGCTGAGGAAAATATTCCACTATATGCTTAACATAAAACATTGTAATCGATTGTTGCTATATTCATTTTTAAAACAGACACCTTTTTAAAATCAACTATTTGAAATACTAAGAAATAAATAGACTCGTTGCCATAATCCGACATCGTAGTGACAGTGGTTAATTAATCCATGAATGAGAACACATGCATTCTATAAATCGCTTTATATTGTGTTTTGAAAACTACAAAAAGGCTCAGTGGTTCTAATCTAGTGCTGAGCTAAATGTGAAATGAAAATTGTAGTTTAATTACAGTAGCAACATATATGAGAGCTCAACAGGCTGCACCTGTAGCAGGTTGTGTCGTGTGTGTGTGTATGTGGACCGCGGACTACGGTTCTGTCCTTCCGAACCGCGACACGAAACCGCGGACATTCGTATTGCGGTTTCGGTCTCGGTTTCAGAACCGTACCACCCCTAGTTTTTTTCTTACCACAACTCTGCTTTATTCGTGTTCCTACGTCCAGAAACTACAGCGAAGTGAGTATTGGACAGTTATATTGCCTCACAGACACCTTCAATGTAAATCATGTGTGTTAACATTGAACTTGGCGAGATGTCAGGAGCACACACTCATGTTTGTTTGTTGGAAAACTGTGCAGATGGTTCCACAACTCTGCCCGACCCGATCGAACATTTCAAACTCTAAAAACTCCAACAGTGTAACACTAACTAACACCAGCTGACACCGACTGACGGCGCATACTGATCAAACAGTTGGCATTGGTTGGAGTCTGTCAGCGTTTGTCAGGGCAGTGTGCAAGCAGGTTTAGAGACCATTAAAATACATTTACAAATGTTTAATCATTTATCAAATGTACATGCATAAAAGTTCATAGACTTGAGGAAAATAAGCTTAATTTACCTCTGGGTGGAACTGCTGTTCAGTGCGGGAATGACAATACTGACAACTATCTCCACTGTCACACTTACAGGGCTCGCCCCACTCATCTCCATGTTTCACATTAGGACATGGAGTTGACCTGCAGTGACATTCACAAAGTCTCTAAATAACTTCCATTGCCCTATGGAGGAATTCTCTCATTTTCAAACTGCAGTCATGTTCCATAAATATGGAAAAGTGGAACAGCTGAAGCCACATTTTGCATTAAAAGGTTGCAAGTGTCGGAAACTGCACTGCAAACAGAACTTGAGACGCATATTCTGAATGCGCCGTATACATGTCCAATGTTAGCAATCAACAAAATTAGCTAATATTGGTCAAATTCAGGTCCAATTTCACCTGTATTTGAACTTGCGTGGATTCCGTCTGCGGTCTCTGCTGTTGTGATAGTGAGGGCAAGCGTACCCTTGTCTGCATAATCTGGGCGGCTTGGTGCATTGATCCGTCTTGTAGTTGGCTAATACAAAATTGTTGTCTGTACAAAATATAAATATAGGTAAATGCTAAGCAAAATCAATACAATCTTTCAGGCCATGAATTTAATTTGGCTTTCAAATCTTTATTGTATTACTATATAAATCAAATGCTCTTAAATACCGTAGATATTAGCATCTATGTGCCCATTTCTCACCCTGCCATCGGGGGTCCTCAGTGAGAGTTTTCTCTATCATGGCTTGGCTGGCTAGTACGCCAGGTTGCAGATCAGGAATGCCTTCCCCAGACCCAAGCTGTCCGTTTTGGAGGGCCTCTTGTGCTTGAATCTCTCTGGGGACACGGACAGATTTTAGAATTATGGCACAAACAAGTTCAAGCAACACCATTATTAGCAAAATTACACAGATGTTCAAATCAATTTACACCAGTGTACAGTACATGATTATGTTACCAAATTGCACTGACATACGTTTGGCAGGGACACACTGTGATAAAATTTGCTTTGTGTCTCACCTGATATCGTAGACCGGGGGTCGCAGGTCATGTGGCCCATGAGCAAAAGCACAGTGGAGGCCATTCTTCACACAATGCCCACGAGCGTCTGTCTCGTGGATACAAGTACCAGTTTTATAATAGCGAAGGTGGTACTTGCGCTCTGTGTCACCTGTGGTCCGATGTAAGTAAGGACAGCTGAAGGGGCAAAGATATAAAACCACAACGGGAAGATATTCACTAATCAACACACACACACAAAAAAAAAAAAAAAAAAAAAAGAATAGTTATCTCTAGCATATACACTTTGTAAAATTCCATAAATATATCCTTCCATACCGCTATCTTATTGTCTTCTGCGCTTCTGAGAAAAAAAAAATGAAATCTGGTACTTCTACACAGCCTTGGCTCCGTAAATAGGAACACAAACAAAGTGTTGCATACCCGCACACAACAACAATGTGACAGGCTTCGCAATGCGTTTCAATGTGTGGTGTGGAGCTTCTTGCAGTTGTTTTGAACTGAGCTCAATGTTAGCAAGCGTTAGAGTGACAGGCAGCAACTAAATCTCTCTATATAACATGTAGGTCTACAGTATCTCAACTTACCCACTGCTATTCTGGTTTGCATTACCTCCTTGAGGACATAAGACAGCAAACTAGCCTGCTTATAGGATATGTCTTTCAGTGTGTCATATTATAAGGTATGGATGTTCACTCTATACTTGGCGGTGAAACTAATGCTCTAGATGGTGGTTAATTTAAGAACATTAGCAAATAATAGCCTAATCATTGCAATAAAAAAAAAATTTAAGTCAGCATAACAAAACTCAAAATAGAAAACCCATGATAATGAGTTTTTTTTTATATACCAACTATATTCATCAGCCTAGTGCATTTTATAGACAAATTCAGATATTAGATTAATGCAAGGCTTTTAGACATGTATAACCAATAAGGATTTGACTACACACAGTATTCCTCTTCTGTGTAGCAACAATTGCTATAGCAACAGATACGGTCATTCAAAAATAGCAGCCATTGGCAGAAGAATAACATAGATTGCAGTAGTGTTTCTATTTTAATTTTATAACTTTGCTCTTATCTCTCTGAATATACTGGTTTCACTCTCAGCTATGAGGATGTACTTTATTATTGCCATCTGCTACTTTCCAAAAAAAAGTTATTCTCAAAATGTGTGACTTAATGTTTTTATCTTGTGTTGTGATCACAATATCTTACAAAGATTTAGAAAAATAGGCTATTTTTATTTCACATAGGCCTAAAAAGTATGGAAAGCAGGTAGACCAATACCAGAATATGTAAAATGTTGACAAAATTCTTTGTTTACCAGAATACCAGCAAACAGTCAATTTCTTAAATTTCATCGCCAGACATGAGGTACTCTTTCCAACTTCGTTATACAACAATGAGAACACCAAAGACATTATGTTTGCATTTCTAAGATTTATCCTACATTTAACACTGGGGATAACTAGCCTATTCTTAATATAACCTTATTCTAGTAATTGTTACACTTGACATTTAATTAAGTTTATTTTATTTGTTTGCCCATTTTATTGTAATCTTTATGTATTTATCCATTTTAAACACGTTCAATTTTAGATATATTTTGTGACCCATTATTTAAATACATTTGTTATTACACATGATTGTGCTTCCTCTGGATGAACGTTTTATGAAAATAATTTACTGAATTGTATTCAAATGTAGCAAACATATTAATAAATAAATGTAACACTATGTAGACGCTAATATTCCGATTAGAATAATTTTGCAAACCGGTTCTCAAAACAAATGTGTGGGCGGGTCATTTTTGCTACATAAATTGGGCCATTTGATTTCGGGGCCATTTGATTTCGTGACCATTTGATTTCGTGACCAATGAGGGGGTGTGTGCACTGCTCACAAAACCACCTGCTATAAGAAAACACTGACGAAAATGATCATATCCTCCTAATATAACAACGTAAACAACAGATCCCCATACACTGAACTGCTGCTAAAATAAACTTAGACTTACTCGTCTCCATCTGGACAAGTGCCTGTAGTCTCGTCGTATTTTGTGCAATAAACATCAGGACTGTAGTTAAAAGTTCCATCTCTCCTCCTTATCGGCCGCCTTCGTCGCTGGTTGAGAAAATGCCAATGAAAACACGTAAAAGGTCTATGCTGCGTGCACTTGTGTTGAAGGAACAATGGGCACTGTTCCGTCCTGAACTCCTTCAAGTAGCTGCAATAGCGAAGAAAAATAATGCATTAGCATATTCACTTACATTTATAGAAAAAAAAGTTGAAAATAACAAGTTTGAGTATCGCAAGAATGTTTCCTTTCGTGCTGATAGTGGCGCAAATGCCTTGGTTTACTCGTATATGCATTTGTTTGCTATTCACAGAAACATGGCGCATACTTTTATACGCAACACTAACTGAAACATTAGGGTCGTACGTTAAGTAAAGTGCGTAGCAAGAGGGAACTCAAAATAAGGCCAAGCAATTTACAAGCGGACTTGTTAGCGAGTCCCTGGCTAATCACGTTGCAGAATAATAAACACTTGGATTTTAAGCAATTTCTTCAAATAAACGTGTTGACGCTACGAGCATTCTCTAAACAATTATAAAAACAAATACGACCATTGTCTTTTATTTAACTGGTCCAAGACGTCTGCACACGACTGCTTTCGTCAGCGTGGAATCGCTATTTGCTAATGTAGGTAGTCACAAAGCCAGGAAAGCACCATGTTATAACGCATAAAGAAGGGTTACACATATTCATTATTGCAAATACATATGCGTGCATGCCCGAATGGTCATATTTGGCAAATACGTGTTTGGCAAATGTTAAGGTAGCTCTACTTACGTATAGTGGGTAGGTTTCTCAGTTTGAGGAGAGGCATTGGCCGCCGTTTTCGAAACCGACGGCATTTTCAGTCAAAACAATAAAATGCGCATGCGCGTAGATCTGTAGATCTGTCTTCAACGCCACTGCACAGCAGCAGCGAGAGCAAACACACTGGGAAATCCGTTGTGCTTGACCGGCTATGAAAGTGATGAGATAATAACTTATTCATTTACAAATGTAAAAATAGTGTCATTCATCCATCCATCCATCCATCCATCCTCATCCGCTTATCCAGAGTCGGGTCGCGGGGGCAGCAGCTCCAGCAGGG
>JAODTR010000023.1:1163523-1186610 GCA_025399935.1 Amblyopsis rosae | reverse complement strand
ATATATAATATATATACACATATATATATATATATATAATATATATACACACATATATATATATATATATATATATATATATACATACACACACATAATATATATATATATACATACACACACATAATATATATATATATATACACACACACAATCTAGGCAGTTACTATTTAGGCATAATTAATCTAGTTACCTTATAGGACAATAGGACAACTAGCTAGATGTGAAATGGTATTATAGACGTTTTAATTGCTGTAAAGAAAAATAACTAATTATTCATATTTTGTAATGGCCGCAAAGTGTGCTTGCAATAATATTTAATAAACAGTGAATATAAATAATATGACATACAAGCTCATCTGTATGGTGCAGTATACCAAAAGTGAATGCACAGTTCTCTTAATGTATTCACATGATAAAAAAATAACTGGCCTTCTAAGTAAGAAAGGAACATTATTGCATGAATAAAATACATTCTCTTTTTCTTATATTTGAAGTTAATATGACCCAGAAAAAAATTCCATTTTCCATTATTAAAATGGATTTACTAAGTGATAGACACATTAGGAAAGCAGCTGTGTGGATAATGCGTCAGTTGCATACCAAGGATTCAAATGAAGCGTCTTGTGTCAAACACATTGTTTGCAGGTGCTTGGCAGGCAAACTTTCATCCTTTTGAGAAGGTTTTTCCTAGTGCGTCTGGAGGGGCTACAGGTTTTAACTAGACAACACAGCACATCAGCATCCATACAGTTTTGGAATGTACGAGACACCACCACAATGCTGGTTCTGAGACCCAGTGTTCTCTCACCCAGAAGCTTTGTACAGTTCAAGCAGAAGCATAAATATAGCTAAAAAAATCACTGTTTGGCAGTTAAAGCCACTGTTCTCAGACCAAACTGAATAGGTGATTTTTCTTATGTTTAGCAGTTATGTGATTTCATCACAGATAAGGAAAAGAGGTAATTTCTGAACTCTGAAAATTAGCTTTCTTAGCGACTTAAATGTTGTCACGTAAACGCAAAGTGGTGTGAAATATAGTTATGTTGCAGTCTTATTTGTAGAGCTTAACGGCTGTATTCCCTGTAAGTGAATCTGAACCACTCACTGAAGTGAAATGGAAAGTATTTGATGTGTTCTTATTCGAGCTTTAAGGTAGTGCATTGGAGAAGTAAAATAGAACTTCTTTTTACGGTAGACTACAGTAATCGACAAGTAACTATCCAAATGCTAAGGATGTGATAAGTTACACATTCCTTAGGGATATGAAGAAGTCCACTTTAAAATGCAAAAAAGGTAGAATTATATTCCAGTCTAGTGAACAGTGTCTTAGTAGAGAGCCTTGCTTATGACACAAAAATAAAAAAAGAGCACTTAGTGGTTTTCACTGGATGACAATCTCGGTCTACAGAACAGGATTGTTCTGGAAGCTCACACAGCCGAGAGCTGTGAGGAAAATCACATAACATGAATTAAGTGCCTGATTGGCGGGAACACGGAGATGTGTGTGTGTGTGTGTGTGGGGGGGTAGGTTTCACGTCACCACCTGCTGCACTGACGGGTGTTCATGAGGACACGAGCGGCTGCCGCCGCAGCAAAACCTCCTCAGCAGCCTCTGCAGCTTGTGGGAGAAGTTCTTGTTCATCTGCCTGTACATGAGGGGCGTGGCGAAGCTGCTGGAGAAGGCCAGCAGCTCGGACACGCGCCTCAGGAAGCGGTACGTGGACAAGTGGTGCGTCTGGCCGGCGGCGACTGTGTGCGCCAGCAGGGTCATGTAATAGGGCGTCCACAGGACGAACTGCACGCACACGGACGCCAGCAGCAGCCGGTGGATGCAGGGGTCCAGGCGGGCCGAGTCCTGGTCCAGAGGACTGGCCTCCTTCCTGATTCGCAGGATGAGCAGGAAGGCGTACAGCACGGCCACGGCCGGCACCGCATAGCCTATGAACATCATGATGGCGTCAGCCGCCTCCTTGTTCTGCATCTTGGAGCACTCCATGACCTTGGCCGACACGTGGTTGCACACGTAGAAGAGCAGCGAGGAGAAGCTGGTGAGCACGGCGCCGCCCCAGATGAAGCCGCACACGTGCTTGGTGTTGTACACGCTGGACATGTACGTGCGCGGCAGCGCCCGCTCGATGTAGTAGTCCAGGCTGAGCAGCGTGGTGGAGTACATAATGACCAGCGAGGAGATGTTGAACAGGACGAGCAGCGTGACGGACGCCTCGTTGCTGCCGCGCTCCCACAGGGGCCACCGGGTGAAGCCTGGCCCCAGCAGCTGGACCGGTGCCACCAGGTCGAGCACCAGGCCGGCCATGGCCATGTTCACGAAGTAGACGTCCGGCATGGTCATGGACACCTTGTTGGAGAGGTTGACCGCCACCACCAGGCAGTTGTAGCACAGGCCCGCGGGAACACACACCGCCAGGTAGGCCGCAGACAACACCGACAGGATGAGGCCCAAGTCCTGGCACAGTCGCTGATCCGTGCCCGCGTCAGTCTCATTGTAAACCATGCAACTCCACATCGCTAGGCAACGCCTGCGAAAAGGCACGCTTACTGGGTCGGCTGCAGGTGGGGAAAAAAAGTGGGTGACAGATTAAAGTCGGTTGAAGGTCAGTGAGGAAAAAGTTTCATTCAATGTAATTACACTCGATCGCATATCTGCGAATGCCTCGGATAATCCCCCATGAACCTCTGTGGCTGGCTCTCTAAAATGTCAGCATGCCACCCAAGAGTTGACCAGCCACAAACAAGCAGGCGTTCCTAGCCTCCTTGTCCTTACCTGTCCTTGCCAATCACAATTGTGTGTGCGTAAGGGTTTGCTGACCTCTCCTCTGCAGTAGGTAGTGGGTTACGTTAAGTGGGGAGGACGACAGAACCAGAGAAATCGAGTGTTGTCTTTTTTTGATATATTTATATTCGTTCCGTTTAAAGTCACCTACTTACCATTTGCCACATTTGGAACATTCTCTTTTGGCAGGGCCCCTTGGTAGTGAGCAAACGTGAGGCTAGTAATCAGCCTTTTGCTTGAATCATTTGAGTGAAATACTGTCCTTATCAACAGAAACAATGCTTTTATCTCTGTTGTTGTCATTTGGCTTGGTGAGAGTTCCAATTCGTAAATCAAATTACAAAGTTATCTCAGTTGTTGTTTTGCGGTATTTCGGTCTCACGGTTTGAAATATACTCGGAGAGCAAACAGACTCAGAGCCCTTCAAAATTCAAGCAACCCAGACACGGTATGGGTATTATTCTCAAGGAAACACTATTAATTCCACTCCAATGCATTTGACAAGCTGAATAAGAACGCCTCACTATGTTTCATCTGCTAGCTCAGCCTTACAAAATCAAACTCTCTCATCGTTCAGAGCTTCACCAGCCAGTTGCAATTAAGGGTCTTGTTCTGGGTGAAGAATACAAAACCTTTGTTTTGTGCCCCAGCAAGCTCTCGCTCTTCCCCCGCACTAGTCATGCCCATGTGGGCACAATGCTGCCCGTGCCTTTCACATGGTCAAGTGACCGGACCAAGAAGGCCTTCTTTGGAGGAATAGAGTGGGCGCTATTGCTCCATTTGTTTACACTAAAGCATTTCTACAACATGAAGTGGGCTGCGCAGGGGCACGGGACAGATTCAAAAGGGAGTGAAATGCGATGCAAGGTCTGGCAGGGTCAGCAAGGCCTGACAAAAGGTTCAGGGAAAGGTCAAAATAAGGAGGACGTTCCACGCACCTTTAGAGAACAGTACTCTGGTCTGCTGAGCCTGCTAGATTCAGAAACACTCATGTAATGTTGCACTGTGTAGCCTAACTTTCGCTTAACATTTTGGTTGCAATACTTTGTGTTTGTGTCTGTTTCTCAAACCGTGGGCCTGATTGGCTACAATATTCTTTTTATAGGGAAAGGGTGATGATTTCAAAATGTAGAACAAATTTCACAACACTCTTAATTCTATTTGTATTAATTAGGGCTGGGAGCATTAACGCATTAATCTTTGCGATTATTTTGAAATGTTTAATGCATTAAATAAAAATGTACGCAATTGACGCATCGCTATATCCATCTCCTTTTAAATAACTACCTGTTGTGGCGAGCTTTGTGTTGACTGAGCCAAGTCATACTAGCAGAGACTGGAATACTAGCATGATGGAGAAGGACAACGGTGGTTATAGAAGTAAAGTTCATATTTAAATAGTTTCCTGATGGCGCTTTGGACTAAAGGCGGTGGTACAATCTGCAACGCCAAATTAAAATACAACCGAAGAACTTCAAAAAAGTGAATTAAGCTGCCAGGGACAAACTATTTAATGTTTCCTTCACTCTTGTCTCTCCCGCTAGCTATTTGGCTTATTTTATATCCACACCATCCACATGCCCCACATCGCCCTGTAATATGACGTCACAGCTATGCTATGCTCGATCTAAATATCTGCAGCATACCTGCTTGCATTGTGTATATATTCCCAATATATTTAAAATTAAGATCGAATATTTCCCTTCAAAAGGTTCCTAATTGTTTGGCCTCAGGTAATTTCCCGATCATTCCCTGATTTCTCACCCAATGGCTTTTTATCTCTCTAGAGAAAGTTCCTGTCCATAAAATAACAAAAGTGTGATTTTATCACAGCAATTTTGAGCGATTAGATAATATTTTTATCGATTCCCAGCCCTAGTATTAATACATACAGTATAATATTATAGTATTTCTAATGATTTGTGTTATTTCTAGTGTTTACACCACTCTGTGTTGCTGTTAAATATGCATTGCTGAGTTGCATTGTAGCAATACACAGTAGTATTAACGTAATTTCCCGGCTATTAATTGCGGTTAATACATTTGATTTTGCATACTTGCATACATCCAAAACTATTATTTTTGCTATGGTAGTAGGACAATCTGAAAAGGTAGAGGGATTTTCACATGGGAATTGGCATCCTGCTCTCCGTCCTGCCAGCCTCTCATTTGAAAGGCAAATATATTGCAGAGTCAAAAGCAATGCGTCTGGTTTTGAGGTAACCATGAGAACAGAACAGTAAACATACTATGTTTGTAGAGGAACCAAAAGATAGATGTATTGACAGTCTCTAAATAAACCTAGCCTACTTTATTTATGAATTAAGACAACATATCTGGTGAATATGATATGCATGTAATTTTTCTTTTTAAAAATAATACCAACTTTAGGCAATGTCCAATAAACATGTCAGTCTATTTCACGCATTCTCTGTCTGGTATTGGTCTTGTAGACTACAGTAAAAGCCATCTCAAAAGTTGATATATTATATCCGATTGTACCTCGGAGATGGGCGGCCGCATGTTGTTGATTAATTCGCACTCCAAATAATTTCCATGGGTTTCCATGATGGTGCACAAACAAATATTACTAATATTACTACAAAGCATACAGTAGACTACTTACCACTCTGTTGACAAAAAAACTATCCATACTTATAGGCTACATTCCAATAAGCTATACAAAAAAGATGAGTGTTTCTGATTAGTCCAAGTCATGTCCAACCGTATTGCTTTTTACCTGCCGGTAGCCTACTGACACAAAACTGCACAAAATACACATAACTTCACATATTCACGTATCTCCTGCAAGCTTTTAGTCATACTGTTTGTTGGCGACTTGGCTTGTTAATAATACAGTAGCAAACAATATTAACCTACCATCATTCACGTATAGCCTACTGTAGCTAGCGCACCGGTATATTGAAGTGGTGTCTGACATTTTTTGGTTAAATTTTTTTACATAAAAATGCCTCCCACCCGATGACGTAACATTGAATACATTGCGGTTAATAGACAAGTTTATTTAAAAAAATACATTAAATCCTGACCTGTGGTTAATATACGGTGCATTTAATAGTCGGGAAATTACGGTACAGCACCTCAACACAGTTTTCCACAAAATGTATCATTTGGACAGTGTTTTTTGAAGTCTCTAAAGTATATTGTTGTTTGCTCTGGCTTCTGACAGGGAAATGCCCCCCTCTACATTAGGCTGTGATTTTTACAGCCACTAACAATGGTGGCTGGCACAACTTCAACTACATAATACGTGGTTTCTTATCCTCAAACCCGATCAATTGTGCTCTCAACTCAAAACATGGCTTGTTGTTTTTGGATGTTTCAAGAAGTTTAATTACTTGACAAAAACACAGTCTTAATTCTCAAAGTTTATTCTAGTCCATTTTTTATGTGTGACAGTTTAGAAATGGTTTGATTTATGCTAGCTGTTCTGTCTTAATTACTGCACAAATTAACATGACAGTAACATTACAGTTTGGTACAACACAATAGTCAGGGGAATAACGCCATTGAATGGTTATGTTTGCAGGACGAGTTGAAGGATGCCAGTAAATGGGAACATTCTTCCGTATAACTTACAGAAGAATGTACATAGGGGTTGTTTTGGCCTAGAGACAAACACACACACACACACACACACACACACACACACAGGAAGTTAAGCTGTTACCTGTCCTAGAGTTGAGAACACATTCAGTTAGGTGACTAATTTACTGGAAGGACATTGAAGAAAAGCATATTATTCACTGTGGTTCTTGCCACAGAGATTATGAGTGTTTTATTCTTCGTTTCCCATTTAACTTCTGACTGCACCTCACAACAGGATAAAACAGCTTTCAGGTCTCAGAGTAAAGTGTTTGTGTGGATGGAATACACAGAAACACGAAACACTTGTTTCATTATGCTGGCCTTTACTAACACATTAACAGCTGCACTTTACCATTACAGGGTTGTCTTACATTAGGTTGCAAATCAGTCAATAAATGTCAGTCAGCAACTGAAATGCAAAGTTAATTGTATGCTTGTTGGTACATTGGTGTTTCATCATGGCTGAATTTAAACAATTAAAATGTTTACAAAATTAACATTGTAAACATTCCAGGAAAAAAAATGTTGATCATGCTAATGATCAATTATCGATAATAATTATATGTTATTGTGTGTAGGCTATAGTATGAGACCATAGCTGTGTTTTTTTTAAGCAGATACATTCATTTGAAGAGATTGCAACAAATAATGTCAGAAAACAGCAACAACAAATAGGATACAAAACAATCAAAACTTGGATTTGTGTGAAAGACGGCAGTGTTCTGTAGCTTATTTGCTTTCCACAAATACACAATCTTGCTAAAAATGAATACAACTCTTGATGTTCCATAAAGTAACAAAGTAAAATAATGTTGTTGAAACAATGCCATGGGAAACCTGTGCCGTTACAGGCAGTCCAAGAAAAAAATTGTGTGCATTAGTTTGACCATGCAGTGTGAATGTAACGTACATTCCAAATGTAATTATTAGCTGAGTATTGTGAATGACGTGACATTAAAACTGAGGGAAAGCTTACAATACAAATCCCAAAGCTATAGTCAGGCATTCCATTGTCAATGTTTTAGGCTTTGGCTAAATTAAAAATACGACACCTAGGGCTGGACGATATGGCCAAAATTTATATCACAATATATTTCATGATTTCGGTCGATACGGGTGAAACGGTTCTAAAACCGAGACTGAAACTACGATGCAAAAATCCACGGTTTCGTGTTGCGGTTCCGGAAGACAGTATCGCCGTCCGCGCACACACACACCCCCACACACACACACAACCTGCTACAGGTGCAGCCTGTTGAGCTCTAATATACGTTGCTACTATAATTAAACAGCAATTTTCATTTCACATTTAGCTCAACACTACATTAGCACCACTGAGTCTTTTTATAGTTGTCAAAACACAATACAAACACAAACACACATACTGTGTCGTCTTCGTGGGTGGGTTAGGAATGACGCAGCAGTTACCCTTTCTTAGGGGTGGCTCTTTTACGAAGCCTATCTGAGGTGTGTCAATACAATATCCATGATGCCCGCGAAGGTATGAAAACTGCCAGGATATTTTTAATTCAGTCTCTGGCCGCTGTCTGTTTTGCCATCCTTCATATATATATATATATATATATATATATAGACATACACATACACACACACACACACTAGGGCTGGCTGATATATCGGTATATTTTCAAAAGAGATATACAATTAGGCAATATTGTTTATATCGATATAATTATATCACATCTTTTTTCAGAGTAGCCAATGAGAGCAGATACTGAGTCACATGCTCAATTTCTGTTTCTGATACAGAACAGATACAGGTAGCCAGCTAGTAGTACAAGGTACCCTGTATTCAAAAACAAATTATTGATGAAAAAATTTTAAATTTTTGATTTTTTTGGTCCATATCGCCCAGCCCTAATGTACACACGCACACACACACACGTGCGCGCGCATACATACACAAAATAAAAATAATCCATGCTTATTGGGAGGGCAGGGGAGACAAGAGAGTGGAACAAAGGGTTAAATGACATGGTAGACATCATGACAAAATGCTGTAACTATTCTATTATATTTGTTGCTTACAATAGCTGATGTATGTCCAACTAATGACAAATGTGCTAATTCGCTTTGGATAAATGTCTGCCAAATGCTGTACTGTAAATGTAAATAAAAACTATACACTATTACTAATAGTGTAGTTATTAATTGTCCTTGAAATTGATCAGTGAGGTCAGCAGAAGAAAATCTAGTTTGTCCCTTCAACACACCACAGTGACTGCAATATCCAGACCTTTTGAAAGCTCATCTGTAGAGAGAAGGTATTTTGTGTGTTTACCTAACTAATTCCACATTGTGCAAGGCCATGCATTTGGTACTAGGCTATACTTTGGTCACAGCCTAATATTATCCTAGTGAAGAGTTTAGTGATTGCCTCATTCCCTATCATATATCAACTGCTAAGTTACAGTGTACAACATGTTAGGATACAGGTACCTGTTCAAGGTTTTATGTCACTTACCAACTATAGCAATGCAAGTTATTGCTAGTAGCTTCAATAGCCCACTGCATAATTTTCCAAGGTATGTTACATTTGTAATAAACACTTTTAATAATGAGCTTAACACAGAATAACAATATGCCATCTGAAGAAAGACCATACCGTTTATCCCTACATAAATCACATGAAATCCAGCAATGGCAGACAAATATTTGTGACTTGTGACACAGTAGGCATTATTTTTTCAAAACCATCATTCTCAAGTATATTCAAAAGGCAGCAATGTCTGCCTGATTATTCAGGTATACTGCTACATGAGTTGACATTTTCCATGTTATAATGTTTTCAGCTAATGTCATAGACATGACTAGTCTTGCCCTATTTCTCTTATACGAGCATATAAAGTGGCTCCATGACCTCCTGCTAAAGATGTAATAGAGCACCACCACCTCAGCCAAAACTAAACAAATGCATTGTGGGCATTCTCCCACACGCACACACACACACACACACACACACACACACACACACAAACGTGTGCGCACACGTGGCCGGACCGGCTATGAGCAAAGAACTGAGAAGCTCAGAACACACACAGAGTGTTACAATATGTATTTTTAAATATCATAGAGCACCTTGATCCAGGTAATGTATGTGGACAAAAAGTTCTAATTAAACATTTTTTTTGTAGTTTTATTACGGCCTGGCCTATTTTGTAGGCTCATAGCACTTGCCTTGCCATATAATGAATTTCTACACTTCCCTTGCAATCTCGTTGTGGTTTGGACGATCCTATAGCCCAAAATAATAAAAACATAAAAAATAATTACTGGTAAATAGGCATCACAATTATCTATTAAGATCGGAGGTGTGGCGGAGGGAGGTGGTCCTGTTTGAGCATAATAAGGTGTTGTCATGGTGTTGTCAGAGTGAGGCCCACATGGCTGATGGTTCACTGTTTTGGAGTCAGGTTTCGAGCTGATGAGACTTTAGTGTGACATGCTGGGCCCACATCCCTCGTATACTCTAACTGGAATTCAAAAGCACTTCTGAGAATTTTATGTCACACGGGTTCCTATCATTTCTGCCATAGTGAATAGAGGGCCAGCAGATTTGTGGAATTCAATAGTTGTGGTAAGAAAAATAGAGACTAGGCAAGGGACGTTATGAAAAATGAATATCACGATTATCCTGGCCAAAATAATTGCGTTAGACGATATTATCATGATTATTTATTACATTATTATTAAACTCTTAAAATGCCACTAATACATACTGTAATCACTTTATCTTAAATGTTGTTTCTCATTATCATTTTTATTACCATGACACATACGTACAGTACTGTATCTTTTTTGTTTTGATACCAGTTTTTCAACAAATCGGATATATCTTTTATTTTCTGCGGGAAACAATGCCGAGCCTTCAGGCATGGTGGTGACTGACTGAAAATATTCAGGCTAATAAATCTAGTGTCTATTCCACTTAAATAAAATGACTGGTGTCTTTAACAGGCATCAAACTTCTTCCTTTGAACACGTTCGCCTGCTTTTTCTGGACCATATAGTCTACTAACTAACTAACTTTAGACATATTGATGTGGGTTTTGACTTCAGGCGCATGCCAAATCTAATGTGCCAAAGTGTATCTTACCTGCATATTAACATTTACCACATTGGCAGCCGCAGTAGCCTATGTTGCTTTGAAGTAATGCTTCTTATGTTATTATTATTTGACATAACATATGATTAACTTAATTTAAAGGTGGTCACAGGGCCGCAATGTTTACTGTAGGCTATCTTATTATGCTGCCTGATATTCAATAGGTGATGATAAAAAATATTATTGCTAAATGATTTGGGTATATGAACTTAAGAATTACCACCTGAGAGCTAATTAAAAACACGGTTATAATTACATTGCAAACACACAAACGAAACGCTGGTGCTAAATAAATGGCTGTTAAGTGTGACATGATATCACTATAACATCTAATAATTTCTAAAAAGAAATTGCTCATCGTGGTCGATCTGTTGGGAAGTTTAAGTACATCACACTGGGCCTGAGGCCACCATAATAACAAAAAAAAAACATATCCCCGCCGGAATTTTCCCTTTCAGTAGACTAAATATAGCAATACTGTTTTTAGTATATTAGAGCATTATATTGTATATTAGCCTAGTGCTTAACTTGCCATTGTAGGGCACTGTTTCCTTTGTCTGAACTATGGTCTATGATCATCATGCTAGTTAGCCTTAGTGACGACATACAAATAATAAAGTCTAAACTGCGTTTGCAAATTACTCATATAATCTAAAATGAAACACGGTGGGCAACATTATTATTTCGATGAGGAAAACAATTTCCTTAGGACACCTGCACGTCAGATCAAGAGGATTGATAGCTGTCAGAAGTTTAGTCAACAACAACAGTTCTAGTGCTATTGTTGGCAGCTACTTCGTTACCGTTCACCTACCATTAGCAATCTTTTCGAAGCCAATTATATTAGTTTCCCAGGAAATTCAGATGAAGATGTAAATCGTATAGGTAATCAAAGCAGTTGAAATTTAGAACTAAGAGTAGGCTACTTCTGCATGTACAACTTACCAGAAAATTATAGACTTGGCACGGCAACAACATTACGGCGGCATCGGGTTTGGATGTAGCATATCTACTAGTAGTCCCCCGTCGGTGCATTTGTAGAAAACAGCAACTTTCCGTAACGATGCCAAAGCGAAACGTTCAGAAAAATATCCGTTACTACTTTAGAGGAGACATACACCCACTCTACCCATACCGTTTCTTGAACTAGGCTTGTTCTCGAAATGGGACGGCGTTGACAACTTACTACGAATGGAGTGGTGCTGAACCCTACTGTGTGTACACACGTGACCCTCCCTCCCCCTTCAGTCTCGTACGCTCTGCTGCTTTTTCTTCTAGCTTTTTTAGACGTAGTTGCCCGAATAGTCGTCCTAAGCTCTCATTGGACACGGGGGGAAATGTGGGTGTTGTGTGTTTGCGTGGAAACCTTTCACTGTCTCTAGCTGCAGGGCAATAATAATGATAATGTACACAAAAAAGATTTAGTTTAGTTACGTTTTGTGTTTATTTGTTTATTTGTTCTGATAGCATAGCCAGCACATATGCCTGAAGTTGTTTAGTTGTTTTAAATGTGGGTATGCGTCCTTCTGTGATTTGCCTTATCGTAATTTATGTGACAGTTAAATCTAGACAACATCAGTAGGAAACAGATGTAGCTTACCTCCTATAGATCCATACCCACTACAAAACATGGCCTATATAGAAATAGATGTATTATGTAATAGCATGCAGCTAGTATGACAACGTTGAGAAGAGCAAGTTAAGAATGAAAATAAATCCAGTTAAATTAAAAAGACAAAGAAACAAGGTAATTTAATAAAGCACATTATTTTATATTGTCACCATCCTAAAATAATGGCATGTCATTTTTTTCAGATTTTTCAGAAAACACACACAAAAATAGTATTGGCCATAAAATAGATATTGCATACACATTATATAGATATTATACATAGGCCATATGGGTAGAATTGCAGGATCTGTTCAACTGAGGATGTAAGCAATTTTACCAGAGGTGGCCAGCATAAGGAGGAGATGATTTAGGCAAAAAAAATTTTTTTGTCAAAAAATGACTAATGTCATTATTTTAGGAAGGTGACGATCTCAAATATTATCTCTTTGAGACAGTGTTTTTATATTTACAATAATGGCACTTACTCATTTCTATACATGTTATGTATTTGTTCGATACAGCATATAGGACTTTAACTGTCCCCTCACCCTGTTTCTAAGTCAATATAAGTAAAAAATGATTATCATATGAATCAGAGGTGTTTACGTTGTCCTTCCCATGATCCCAGACTACAGTAGGTTTGAGTTTTGACCTACTTTATAGAACAAATCCCTGAGTAAAGTGTTCTTCAGCCTGTACTGCTTGTGTTTTGGGCAGACAGCAAGCATGCAAGAGTCTGTCTTTTGAAATGAGGGGAAACCAACCCTATATGGGAAATGTCAGAATATTTATGAATGATGAATTCACAAAATTAATAACAAAGACAAGAACCTGCAGTTGAAAGAGTAGTTCAGTCAAGTAAAATAAGCACAGCTGTAAGACAGTATAGAACAGCCAAATGGTTTTGCGTTGTACAGTTGAATATAATAGATGAACCAGAGTTTCCTAAAAGATTATGTATTGTATTAGCATGCCGAACTGTATATGCTGCACTGTTCATAGAACATTACATAATTCTAAATCAGAGACCAGTTTGAGAGGGTTATTAACATTGAATGTCTTCTAAAAAATAGTTCTCATGAGAGGATCAATTCAGTGGTATTTGTTATTCAATGCAATATGCTCAAATCTACAAAGCAAAACTACAAGAAAGCTACTAAAGTATCGTAATAATGTGTTGTTTGGTTTTAGTTTGGATAACTCATATGTCCTAAAGTATGTCCTAGGCTGCATTTTTGGTGTGTTAGTAATATTAGCCATTGTATGTACAAATGTCATAATGCTGCATTTATGTAATGTTCACTCAATGTCAGTTTGCAGTTTGCACTAGTAGCGCTTGAAAAAGAATAACCTATGTATATAGGTCACACTGTGGACATTGCAGAAGATAATCCACCACACACCACGGTGGCAACATAATGTCTGCATTAGGGGCCCTGGGCATAGATATACCCTTTAATTTCCCTGCACAGCACCTTAGAGGAAGAGCAAACAGTGATAAAACATGGATCTTTGAATGCCAATGCATGATGAAAGATGAAAGCCTCTTGCCCTTTAGGGGTTTCGTTCAAGAAAGGAATGGGTTAGCATCCAGAAAAAACAGTAAAATGCATGCATCTATTTACATTTGTATTTAATAATAATAATAAATTTTATTTGTAACACATTTTACATTAGAAGAAATCCCAAAGTGCTAATGTATTTTTTAGCAGTTATACCATATTTTCTTGACAAATCATCATGAACATCAACAGATTCATGTACTGTATGTCTCTTTTGAGAGAGGGACTAGAATGATTCTGGACAATATACTGTGTCTCCATTTCTACCAAATTGCAATTTTTAATGCGGCAATTGCAATTGGAAATATTTTTGATACAACTCATAATTGTGTTACAGGCTTGAACATAGCCAATGTAAATAAGCCACACTTGATCCACAGCAAACAAGTTAAAGAACATATTCCAACAGCACTGCTATGGCTAATTGTTGTAACAGTTGTTGTAACAGTCTGACCAGTGCATGTGATTAAGAGGCATTAAGTGAAATAGCTAACTTTGTTGTAGGGATTACACCATTGTTCAGTTTGATCCGTAAAAACATTATGCAGAATGAACTGAAATAAAGGGGAAATAAATCTTATCTTCCTTCCTGTCTCAGTTGTTATTTTATGACTGTGAGCATCTGTGTGCTACTGTAATCCTTCTGAAACAGAACTGAGACTTTCAGGATAGCAATCCTATTACCTAATTATGCACATGACTGCGTGTAATACAAATTATGTACATTTCAGTAAAGGTGAATTAATTATTCAGTTATTGTCTTATATTTGATCAATGTCTAATGCATAATCCTTATCCAAATCAAGGGATATAATCATCCATAAAAGACATGTACTGATGACTAAACTGCTACTGGAATATGCATGTCCTCCACCAGATTAGCATGGCGCTATACCATGGTGCTGACATTTTGACATAGCAACAAAAAGGATAAGGTTTTCATTTATTTTATATTTCTTTCCTTCTTTCTTCTTTCTATATAAATTAAGATTGTTATTATTATTTTTATAATAAACAAATTAATCACACCCCAATATCTGAGAAATCTTGAAATAATGAAAATCATGAAATTGAATTTTAGTTTAATTTTAATATTGTTTTTGCATTTTGACCATTGAGTGGACTGGCACTTCGTCTAGTCCTGAACAAACATACTTAAACAATTAACATTCCCTTTAATTCTAGATTGAATGTATTAAATAGAAGGATTTGTTGCCCAACAGTGAAGGCTGTGCACAGCATTAAGAGAGAATGCTGGTGAACAAGGGAAAGCCTGGTCCTTGACTCAGAGAAGCAAATCACAGTTTATCCCCAATCAAGTTCTGAAATCTGTTCCTGTTCCTGGAAGCCTCCGTGCTGCTGTGAGGCTCTGACCTGCATTTCCTTTCCCCTGAAGACATTAGGTTGCATGGCGACATATGGCTTGTTTACAAAAGACAGTCCTTGCCCTGCTTAGCCCCGGATGCATGGCGGCTTGTTGCATAGTCACTTATATGCCAGATGGCCACAGGAACATGATATGATAATGGCTAAACCAATATTTTGTTCATATCGGAACAAACATTTTCTCAAACATGACCATGTTTCCTCTTACTAAAGTTTTAATGTGGTCACTTGGTATTTATTTCCAGTCTTACAAAATATCAATTTCAACCGTGTTTGGCCATATAAAGTACATACAGTATGATACAGTATATTATATGCTATTTGTTATGCTATTAAAAAGGATTTATAGATTATAAACCATATCTTTGTTGGCTCTGTAACTATTTGTGAGACGACATACACACACAAAAGGCAGCAATAGGAAGCACTGCAGGCCTAATAGTGAATATAAGCTCATTAGTCTGCGATTATGTTCTGCTGGAGGCTGGGCACCATGGTGCCTGGAATCGGTGACATCTCTGTAACAGGCAAAATGAAAACCCACCTTCCATCCACCGTTAATTCATCACATGTATTTTCCGACAGCTGGTTGACTCAAGTCACTGCATGTTTTATGCCCATTTATCTGATGCAAGTGCGGCATTAAACAACAAACCAGTATAACCTCTCATTTCATTAGATATATTATGCACATCTTAAGCAAATTGTGTCAACTATATTTATCTGTGCCCCATTATTTACCAGAGAGAGTAGAAGTCCATTTAAACTTCATTGATTTGCCTATTGCGTAACTATGCATTTTTGGCCGCAAGGCGACAGGGTTGATCGGCTCCATCTGAATTGGCTTATGCCACGCTTGTCTACAACTTCACCAGGTGTTCCCTCTTTCCTCTCATTATCCCCTATGTACAGTAGAATGCGGCGTTCCAGACATATCGGAAGGAAAGGATTTCCAACTTCCTTCTATATAATGTACAATAGAACGCCGCTCATATTAAGAGTTCCTACTTGTGAACTATAGGGGCAAATCCATCTACCCCAACTTCCTGGTTTGACATCACACAACAATGATGACACCCATAGTGTTAACAGTAAACCGTCAACTAAAAAGCAATTTATATTAACAAAGTATATTTGCCTGTATTAAATTAAGAGAAAACATTCAAACTGTTCTATGTGTAAATTGATGTCAAAATAGGCTATGTCGCCAATTTTAGGCAGTTGGTAACAGTAAGCAATTTTTTTGGTTTATGTTTAGCGTTCTCCACCGGGGAAGGTTTTAGGTCTTGGAAATATCCAACCTAGCTCCGAGTTCTCTGGAACGCAGCATAATCCAGTGTAGTCTTGTTAGTTTGTGCCAGTTTGTTTATATACAATAAGTGTTCCATTGTTACCAGCCTTTATTTTAAGTTTACCCCATTCCCTGATTGCCATACTGCCCTGACCTCCAGCACTCCTGTGAGTCTGGAGCTTTGACCTGACAATACCTGCATTCAGATTACCTGCCCACCACTGTTCACGTGCCTGCTCTTTTTGGAATTCAACACTTATCTTCGTGTTTCCAGTTGGGTCTAGCCTGTGTAATAGCATGCAGTTATCCACTGCATCCAGTTTTGTGCCTCAATTTGGCATACATACAAAACAGTAGTGATTAGGGTCCAAACGTTCATTTGGTCAAAAAGGAGGGCTTTTCAACTAACGGTGTCAGAGTATATAAATTGTATCCATGTGTGTGTTTGCTACAGGAGGTATAAACCCCCACAACGGCAAGCTTTCATGTTTTTTTGGTTTGCTGTCAGACCTGTCGCTGCACCATGCTGAGGGCTGTGTCACGCTGTCAGACACTTTCCAGGAATAAGGCCTCCCTTGTGGCCTGAACGGCTTGTGTGATAGGAAGGCTGTAGTACTATGCGTGTGAACTAGGTGTGCATTTGTGCGTGTGTGTGTGCGCACGCAGATAGTGTGTGCTCCCATCGCATGTATACGTGAGGGAAGCTGTGTTTACTTTGGGGCATTATATGTCATTGTAAATATGTGTACCCTCATGGTATCAGTATGAAATGATAACGTATAACATCTTTATTAATATATTATCTCTACGTAAGCCTGCCGCACAAGCTGGATCCTATATGTATTTTCCTACAAGGACTTTGGAAATATTTTGGTATGATGAATGTTGAGCTCCCATCCTTCCTCACTGGTCAATATACTATCTCCTTATGGCAAACAATGCCATAAGAGATGTTTAGTGCGGCTTCAGTGCAAGAAACATGTTATTCATTATAATCAAATGAACAGATATCTGCTAGCAGTAGGTCCATAGTGCTACTTTTCATATCCGCTGTCAGCCCCTTATACCATCAATCTTCTTCATGTGGTGAATATAAACATGTATTAATCTGCAATAGTAATGATATCCTGCTATTCTGGGCTGTGCCTTCATGTCATTTCAATTGAGAAAGGTAATACACTAGTTGCAGGCTATTTGGTGTAATGTGTGGGGTAATGCACTTAATTTACTTTAAATGAATGGTGTGCAACTCAACAACACATCATGCAGTCAGATGTAATGCTCGCCACTTTGTTTATGTTACTATTTACAGAGCCAAGGCTTTTAACATATATCAGAATATTTTTTCAAGGAGATATTTTGAGATATTTGGTGAATTTGACAAAATGTGTATTCGCTTACAATTAGCTTGCAATTGCTGACTATACCTTTAACTAGACGGGGTAAATGGTGGGCGTGTTACAAGCAGATTCTTAGTTCATGAAAGGAAAGACCGACTGTCATGTACAGGAAAACAAGCAGCCCACTCTTCTCTTCCTCTGCTTCAATATTCCCTTGTCTCAAGAGTATAGGCGTTGACCTGAAGTCAACCTTGTAATGTATGTGTACAATAACATCCACCCCAGCCATACCATTAAACAGTATTTTTATGCCGTGTTCCATGGTTTCTATTTTCTCCCTCAAGAGAAATGTCCAACCTGGGTCAATTAACATGTAGTCTCGCAGAACCAGTAAATGAAGCACTACCGGTACCGTGCCAGAATTACATATACAGACATGTGAGTGAGAATAGCTAGCCAATAGATGTATAGTCCCCCACTTCCTATAGTGCTGACTTACTTGTATCACACGTTCAGCATGAGTGGTTTTTGTGACATAATGCAAATGAACGGACTGAGACTGAGACATTTGCCCATAGATTTGTGCTACATAATTGCATGTTTTTGAACAAATTCATAAGGCTTCTTGTAATTTTACTTGTAGAATATGATTCGGTTAACGTTATTTGCCAGGTTGTAATTAAATATTGTATATTTAATAATTATTTACATAATGTTAACCAGTTTCCACAATTATCAACAATTTAAAGATCGTTTGGGAATATTTGTATCTTCTCCATGCCAATTTCCAAAAAAATATGTAGGCATGAAGTTAAGTGTGCAATGTGTGCAAAAATAAGTCGATGTTTTTTTACATTACACATTATACTGTGAGAGTTCTAACTTTATGGGAACTTGGAAATGGGAGCACTGAACACGTAATGTAGCAATTGTCGAAAGGGAACGAGCCACGGTAGCATTTTTCGACAAGGCAGCATAAATCATCAGAAAACCGGCTCACACATTGTGAAGCAAAGCGTAGTAGCAGAGTTCACCACTTTGTTTATGTTACAATTTACAGAGCAGGGGCTGTGTAGAAGTACTGGATTATTTTTTCAACGTGCACAGAGAACAGTATTTTTTGTGAATAACAAACTATTTATTTACAGATATATATATATTTGCACAAATCATAGCACATTTATATAAATGGCAACTTACAAGGCATTTAGTTTGGTGATGCAAATTACATTTTCAAGTCATGGAGTATTTGTTGATCATGGTACTTTCATTTGGAAATAACTTTTGAGACATTTCTCTCTCCATACACATACAGTGAAAGGCTGAATGCAAGATCTTTCCCAAATAAACATAAATATCATTGCATGGCCTACCACGCATGGTTAAGCCAATAAACTCATGCAGTGCTATTCAGATGTTTGCTTTTATTAGATTATCCTATAATGTGAAGGCAATGCTAATCCCCTTGGACATAATCCATTTAAGAATGTACTTGGTTTAATTTTAAACCTTTTATTGTTTAGTAAAATAGATTTTGTTGGTTTTTGTTTGACCTCACCGTACTGTATCTGTAGATGAAACAATTGGGAGTAATGCCAGAATGCATAATGCATGCATGTTTATGTGTGCTCAATATGAACATTTCCCAATACAGCTGTCAGTGTTAAGACATAGCACAGTGACAGTTGCAATCACACCCATATCCTTTTTCAAAGCCTTTTCCCTTTTTCTCTTTCAACTGGCACAGGGTTGCTGATGGCTAGGGGACCACCAGGGCATCAGCCTGGAACTGGGCCCCCTGTCCCATTCTCTCCCAGGCCTAAACCAAGATTATTATAGATAGGACAGCTCCATGGGATGGTAGTGTCTGGCTTGATGAGCAGATACATCGGCGAGAACAGTGGGAGGCTATCCACACACAGCTGTGGGTTTGTGTGTTTCATAATGCCCTGGCCTCTGCCCTGGTTCTGGCACTGGCCCCAGCTCTAAACTGTCTATGCCTCCTCCCATTGACCTCACAGTTCAGGGGGCTCAGCCTGAGGAAAACCTTCCTGAAACAGATTTTGAGAACCACTGCACTATACGCTGCTAATTCATTGGTGGCATAGTGAGTGTTTTGTGCACAGGTGAGTCCTGTCAAGTCCTGATTATTTCCCATCTGCGAGTGGGGTCATATTTCATGTCCCCATAGCAGCCACTGTTAGCTGGTGACAGTTTCTATTTACAGAAAATGGTTCCAATAGAGAGTCAGTGGAAAATCTCAAAAGATCAACCTCTTGTGGAAAAGGAAATCTTTCAACATACCAGAGGTTTACTCCCTCAGAGAAATCTGTAAAATTCTGTGGAAAGTTTGTTTTACCACTGTTGGCCTGCTTTTTCATTTCGTCAGGTTTCGCTAGTGGAAGCTCCTGGAGGGAAAAAAGTAAAATGTTGGAAATGTGTATTGGGATGCTGGACACCTGTGTGTATGTAACAATCCGTAAGTTTTTCATGGAAATTATATTATTGCTATTGCTTCAACCAAGCTGATGGCAAGAATATGTTGTTCAAAACATCTGCAGAAGTAGTGTTTATCGCATTCCATTTATCACCAAAGGTGTGCTAAAGTAAGACAATTAGAATATACTACATAGCCAGGCATTTGCTGGCTATGCAATACTCACTAATACTGTATATATGTGTTAATTATTAATAATATGAAGGCCTTGATAAAACATCTCTTACATTGCTTTGTTTAGTTTTGGAGGACATTCATTCTCTCAGTGTGTGTGTGTGTGTCTTTTGAAAAATGTGCTGTCCCTCCACTCGTTCCCGAATGGATGATTTACTATGCATCATCTCAGTTTCAATTGAATCTCTCTTGTTTTCTCTCTCCTTTACCCTTTCACTCTGTGTGTGTCTGTGTGTTTGATGTAGTGGCTTGGCTATCGTCTAAAGCATTCATTTCAGAGCGGTTACATTGGGCTTTATTCTGACTAACTGGATTTCTGCTTACAACCTGTGGTCTACCATCACTGAAGCAGCTGCTTGTGTGTCTGCGTGTGTATTCCGAAGTATGTCCGTGTGCTGTGTCTATGCGATTGTGTTCATGCAAGTATTTTTATATTGCTGAATGCTTATTTGCTTTTACTTGTTTAATATTGTATTGGGTAGTTGTTTGGACAGCAACTGAGTAAACAAAGAAGTCGACCATCCGGGTGAGATAAACAATTTCTCTTCATTCAGGTAGATTTCCAGCTAGGCTGATCATTACGAAGACACATTCTGGTCAGCCAGCTATTACAGTAATGAATGAAAATGGTTTGTTTCAGAGGAGTGATGAGAGAATAGATTCATTAAGCTTTAATGAAAGCCTGTCAGCTTGTATCTTTTATCACAGGCGGAGATGAGATTGCTGTACAGATGCAGTCAAACCTCTATCCACTGGGCTTCTCTAAAAGCTAAGTGTAATTTATTCAAAAAGTGTGGAGTGACTCTACTTCAGGCACATCTACGGCACTTTTATAAAGTCTCCTCCGAACAGATGAGTGTTTGTACATTTAATTTCAATACATTTCCTTATAGTATAACAACACATTGTTGGTAAATAAGTGGGGTTTTACTGTTTTTTGAAAGGTTATATACTGTTTATTAGCTCTCTGATTCTGCAACTGCTGTGAATGAGCACTGATAATGTATACTATAGGGCTACTATTTCAGATTTTCAGTATAAAAATGATTACCATTTTGTTTAGAAGTTTGGATAATAACCAATGCAAAATGGAGAGCATTCCAGTCTGTTGAGTTTCAATGCTAGCAGCCATTTGTAGCATCGTTGAACTAGACAGACAGGAACTGAAGGGGAAGGCAGGAACACCACCAGAGAAACAACCTGAACACGTTTCAGGAACTTTTCAAAAAAAGAACAAAGATGCTTGGTCTCGGCATGAGGCTGGGCTCTGGTTGTGTCCGTCGTCTGCTCTTTGAACGAACTGAAGTGGTGTGGGTGTTTATTCATGGACATGAAAGGCAGGGGGGATGCTAATCATCTTTATGGGCAATAAACAGAGCATATAGCTCCAATTTGATGGATGCACATGACCTCTGAGGAGAGATTTAGTTACACTTGAGAAAACCTGTGGGTGTCTGGGGAAGACGGAGGTCAAAGGCTGTCTGAAGTTCCAGTGAAGCGCATAATAGAAACCATTAAAGCTATAAAGGCTATACAGTAAAGGTAAACATTCATTTCATAACGTGTTTGTTTCAAATCTAGCATAAAATCCTGCCTGTAAGAATGTTACTCCGCTCTTCATTTCTCCTGACATACGGCAATGTACTTTTTGACAGGGTGTTTCCATATGTAGTGTAAGCATTCATAAAAGCAAGTGTAAGGAAATTCCCCAGCTGCAAGAAACATGCACGTCAAACAAGTCTGGACAGAGCCCACACACATATGTACATGTACAATGTATTCACACCTGTTTTTGTTGAACCTTACACCTTATTTAGGCTGAAACATACACACAAACGTAGCCTGGCTCTGCCCGACTATTGCTCCCAGCTCAATTCTCTCTAAGATTATAGTCTGGGAACTGTCACTTTAACATTTGCACAACCAACTGGAAGGCGGTCCAACTTTGAAGTTGAAGTCAACTGTAGAGCAAGATGAAGCGATACAAATGCAATGCAGATTGGTTAAAGGCTCTCCAGTAGTTTCAATATTAACCATAGGTCTACGCCCAGTAAGAGGCCACGACTGCGAACACTTGTCCAGACATTCACAATGTGAATTTTGCATTTGGTTACACCCTGCTAACACAATCTACCATTTTGTATCTGTTTATTCTCTACCTGTGAATGTATTTGTGTGTAGGCCTATGTGCAACATTTGGAGGTTGTTGTAGTGTAAACTACTCTTAACTCAACGACAAACATAATGTGTCTTGTGTGTATTTGTTTGTGAACTATGCTGAGGTGTTATACTGCAGACTGTTAAGGGCTTGCAACAGCATCCCCACATCTCACATTCATTCTCTTCCGGTCTTCATCTGCCACTACCGGGGCTGAGATGCTACTGGGCCCCGTCATCAGATAATCTATAATATCATATAGACTTGTGGACTCCCTTTATGCACACTGGGGGGGCTCCATCATTATCATGTGGAATTAAGTTATGCACAAACACGATAACAATTATAGTCGAGCCAGGTTTATTTAAAAGACCTTACATACAGTAGAACTTACTCAAACCGCCTTATGAAAGGGCTGCATAGGCCCACATTTCACATGTCCAACTAAGAGGCACACTATACCATCCATCCATCCATCCTCATCCGCTTATCCAGAGTCGGGTCGCGGGGGCAGCAGCTCCAGCAGGGGACCCCAAAT
>JAODTR010000023.1:1138793-1156130 GCA_025399935.1 Amblyopsis rosae | reverse complement strand
CAGTGTGCTGACAGTGTGCTAACAGACAGTGTGCTTACAGACTGTGCTAACAGACAGTGTGCTTACAGACTGTGCTAACAGACAGTGTGCTTACAGACAGTTTGCTAACAAACAGTGTGCTGACAACAGTGTAAGAGAGAGTGTGAAGCCCCTGGTAGACACAGGAATCAGATGGTGTTACACAGAGCCCCACAAACTGCACACGGTGTGCAGGCAAGTGTGCACTGGCAGTAGCCTTCTCCCTCAACGCCCCAGAGAGAGCTATTCAACAAAGCAGCTCTGACATGGAATGAGTATCACGTTTAACTCTGGTTTGAGAAGCCATTACCTTGGCACGGACTAGACAGCTTTATTTAATCTACAAGCTGCCAGCTCTGCCCCCTTCTTGGATTGGCACAGCAGGTGCTTATTCAATCTGTAGGAGCTGGCATGAGTCAGGTAATTTGATTATATCTGGGGGCTGGAAAATCTGGCAAGAGGCAAAGATCAAATTGACATATTTCTCTACAAACTGAGTCAGTATTTATGTATTTTACTCTAAATGTGTATCTCAGAATACACAGTGTACTATAATATTCTACACACCTCAACCTTCTTTGACCCATGCAGACACAAGCAACATACATACAGCACCAAATGGTAAATGGACTGCATTTATATAGAGCTTTTCCAACCTTCCGGCCACTCAAAGCGCTGTACAGTACAACCTCACATTCACATGCTGATGGCGGTGTCAGCCATGCAAGGAGACACCTGACCACCGGGAGCAGTTAGGGTTAGGTGTCTTGCTCAGGGACACCGCAACACTTGGTGAGGAGTTAGCGAGGTTTGAACCAACAACTTCTGGATCACGTGTCGCCAACACCACTGAAAATAACAATATTATTTTGTAAAATCTGTTGAAAACCACTGCCCCCCTATCCCCCCTCCCGGAAAGTATTCTCATATTCCTCTAGGGGGGTATTGTGTTTTTGTTGACAACCACTGATACCCTGCGTATGACCATAGGACCATTTCTGTCTTGTGTGTTGGATCCAAAGCAATGGTTGTATTGGATCAATTGTTTCAATAGATCAGACAACTCTCATTGAAAATGAATGGCTGATGTGTTAGGACGAGCATGTGTACAGTGTTAAGTCTGCACTTAAGATGCATTGCCTATAATGGAGCTAATGTCAGCATGTTTAGTGTAAATGCTGGCAGGGCGGATGGGGAGCATGTTCCAATGGGAAGGGAAAGCTAAACATGTCATGTTCATCATGTCAGAAACACATTTACGGGAGAGTTATTTCTCTGAGATGAGAGCATTGCCTTGAACCCTTACACCAACAAAAATATAGTCCGTCCTCCTTTTATAGTCTCATGCTTCCACTTGGAATTATATTTGCAAGGTTGAGGGTTTTACTCTATTTTAAGAATATAGATGAGCTTAGACGCCCAGTAAATAGATGCCATTCTAATTGCTATTTGAATCAATTATAAAGTGCCATTGAGTGTCTCATTTGTAGGAAAATACAGTTGAAGACATTTTTATGCAAGTTCTTTCCTCATTTTCGTGAGTGCCGTTGTTCTGATTCATGTCTCCCCACAGTATTGCCTCAACACTCCAGTACCACTTCTGTGATAGACAGAATATAAATTGAACATTTATATTGTCTTCTCCTTTAGACCTCTGATTTGTGAAAATAGGAATGTTTTGTGACTCTCAAAAAAGGGTATGTTCTTGTGTCACTGGGTGTATGAAAGGTTTTTTCTTTCAGAATAAACACATTTGGTCCCCGCTATGCATTGTGGGGTTTTACTAGATGTAAATCTGTCTGAATTTAATAGACATACTATAGGCATACTCAACAAGGGGCCAGAATTCCATGTGGATACTGGTGGCCCCTATAATGATCCCCCCCACCCCAACCCCTTCTTAACTCATCTCAATCTCCTCCCACAGATGTTGCATTAGTAGCTGGACAGGCAGCTTATTTCAGTGCTGTTCGCAGGATTGTTCAGGGCCCTTATCCTCCTGAAAAGAATCCAATTGCAGATAAATGCAGCTGTCATGGATGGTTTCACCTGACTGAAAATTATGTTCAAATATCCGTTGGATGTTGAAAATGTGCTGCGGCATTATCGAGGTGCCAGATGTGTGCACAGAAACTCCACAATCGCCACTCTCTCGCCTCCGCTGTGGACACTTGCATTGTGGCATGCATGTGTGTGGATCCTATCAATCTGAAAGAGCAGAAATTGAGATCTATTTGACCAGACACATATTTCCTCTTTTCCCCTGTTGTTTGTCTCTCTCTCTCTCTCTCTCTCTCTCTCTCTCTCTCTCTCTCTCTCTCTCTCTCTCTCTCTCTCCCCTCCATCCCCCAGTTTCTTTTTTTTAGAACTCTGGAACTCCATCAGTTGGATGTCTGACGTACCCTATTTGTGTTAAGGTGCAGTGGCTTGTCCATTCTTTTGCCGCTCTTTCAGCATTTGTGTTGTATAGTGAACTGCACTGCCAGTTGACTAGCTGTGGGCTCTTGCTCTGCACAGTGTGTCAGTCTGCTTTAACCTATTTTGTCAAGGCTGTTTTCGACTGCTGGTCAACCACTGGCTGGATGTCTTCTGGATAGTGGATCATTTTGGATGCACAACAGCATGGAGCGGTGTTCTCAACACACTCACTGACAATCACAGTCCATTGATCTCGCATCCGTGTATCTTGCGTAGACTGTGAACCAGCTAGGCCTTAACATGTCCACACCACGTCCTCTATAGCCCAGTGAGTGAGGGCATTGCTTGGGCTACACCCATTGGAGTACTTTACCGAATGAGTCCATCATTTTATCTTAGAGCCAGTAGAGGCATGCCACTATGTATAGCTGTTAGCTGGCTGTGGATAACTTGTTTTAATTTGTAGTACATTAGTACTGTAGCTATATTGTCTTTTAAATGTCATGTTTATTGCTTTTGCACAGAGCACTCGGGTTCTGCACGCAAAAGGCAGGCACGTGCTGCACATTTCCCACTGTGCTGTCATTCAGCGGTCATTGCTGTAATGTGCAGCAGAGGGCAGCAGTTGAGCAGGAATCCACGGGTCAGCATCGCACCAGTGTTGTAAGGCTCATCTCCCGTGATGGATGAGAACCTAGAATCAATCAAACACTAGTAGTACTTTTTACTCCCTTTCAGATTTATGATGTCAACAGGAAATTCCCCCACTACTTTTTGCTGGAGACCAAATTAAATTTGTGTGTGTGGACATTAAATAAAAAAAGAGGCTCTTTTGGAAGGAGATAGAAAAAGGCTTTCCCCTCATATCGCTCAAGTGAAAGCTCTTGTGGGTCATTGCTCAGACCTTTTTAGACGTGCAAAAGGGAAGAGGTACGCCATGAGGTGAACTCATAACCAAGTCCCTCATCAGACAGGAATGAATTGAAAAACAAAGTATAAATTGCCGCATCTCCAAGAGAGATGAAAGGCAGAACCGTAGAGAGTGGGATGTGTGTGTGTGTGTGTGTGTGTGTGTGTGGGGGGGGGGGGGGGGGGGGGGGGTGATGAATAGCAAATAAAGATTGACTGCATCTACGCTTTCATTCAACATGTACACCCTGTGGCAGGGTTTCTCATTTCCATAAAAGTCTAGACCATCTGACAAGAGAAAGAGCCACAAGTACGTCAAGCGTGAACAACATTGCATCATGCCTCTGCACTGTGTCAGTGCTGTGTGCTATTACACATGCACCATGCCAATGGATTTGTTGACACACCCATTCACTCATTTACCTCTAAAGATGACCGGCTGTATAAGAATATATTAAAGGCACATTCCTGTATTGCACCGCTGAAGTGCTCGGAGGTCTAGGATGGCGTGAGCCTATGTCTGCTGTAGGGGAAGGAAGAGTAGAGATGAATGCAGGATCAGGTTTGGGAAGTAACTGATTACATGCAATTAGTTACATGTAATTGATTGCAAATAAGCAGTAACTGTAATCCATTACAGTTATCAGATAAAATAGTGGTCAGATTACAGGTATTTTTTAATAATTAGATGATTTCATAATTAGATGATTTTTTAAAATAATTAGTAGTCCTAGATGATTCTAGGACTATTTTCACATTTAAAAGGGAAGTTTGCAGCAGAAAAATGCATAAAACAATCGTCTGTTTTCGTAACAACCTTTCATCAACGTCAATCAATAAATGAAATAAAGTCCTACTTTAATATGATATCCTGAGCAACCTATACAGTCACAAAAATAGAAATGGGTGGCGCACCAACGCAATAAATATCTTTGGACGGTATTTCAAATAACAATGTTTAGGCGTGAAGAAATCTAAAAGTAATGGAAAATTATCAGATTATGTTACTAAATTTAGGTAATCCAAAACTACGTTACTGATTATAATTTACAGTAACTAGCAACAGTAACGTACCCAACCCTGTGCAGGATAGTATTGTGGTTAGGGTGATCGACTCCCAAACAGGTTTGGGTTTGATCCCCATCAAGCCTGATTAACCATGCAAGCAAGATGCCTAGCCCCTACCTGCTCCTTAAAACGGGCTAATTGTAATTACACTGTACGTCACTGGATAACCCTGGATACACTGGTGTCCGCTACAGTAAATGTCCTTTTAATGCTGACCACACATTTAAATGGCACATGCGTGGAACATGCATCTTTCCAAACCAAAACAACCACCATTGGTCTTCTCATTTATCAAATGAGAAGACCAATAATTCAAGTAAAAAACTGTGTGAACCTTATTGGCCAGAAGATGATTTAGATTGCTGATTAGAAACAATGTGAAATGCCACCCAGCCAAAGCTACGCCTGTGACCAAGACAAGAGGAGGAATGGTTTGTTTGTGCCGCCTGGAAGATCAGAGCCTGACCTTAATGATCTGTTGCGGCATTGAGGGTCAGGTTACTGGGTTACCCGAGAAGCCACTAAAAAGTATCCCGCATGTTATATTTTGATTGTGTGGGTAGGAGTTGATACCCCCTTTCCTCCCCTCCTGGAGCCTGATGCCAGAGGCAGGACACTAGGGAGGATTCACAGGACGAGGCACTCAGCCAAGCAGCACCGCCACACAGCTCTGCAATTTGTCTTCCTCCTCCCACCGAACACACCTCATGAAAACAAATGAACTCTCACCTTTGTTGCCACAGCGCGGAAGCACACACCATTGTTAGAGGCAACCATTCATTATGGGCCGCTAAGGTTGTTACGGTGTTCTGGAAAACACCACCCCCTCGGGGGCAGACCCGGTTGTCTCTGAAGGCCATCAATGGATCGCAGGTAAAATTGGACTCGTGAAGAAAAGAAAAAAAGCGTAAATGATACTTAGTGACCTTTGTTGTTGTACGACATTTGGCCTTATGGGTTGGTGGACTACATAAAAGACATTTAAAAAAATCATAGAGGCGAGTTTTAGAGGGGTCAGAGGCCAGATGCTGCATAAGCACTCCTCTCGCAGAAATATCATAAAACACTGGGCGGTCTATTGAATTTCAAGTCCGTATCGGTGCGTCTGTATGGTTGGAGTTGTCTGGGATGGACCTGTCCGTCAATTTTATGTCTACATTCACAGTGTCCAAGAGAAATTGTGACTATTAAAATGTCGTCTACCAATATTTCTGTGCAAATGTGTCATTTTTATGCTTGAGTTTTTCTCTCTTTCTTTTATTTTGAGTGGGGCTTGAATGAGAATGTGGGCTATGTTGTACAGCAACACAACAGTAAATCCAATAGTATTGCAGGAAATAGTTGTAGCGACATATAACAGGGAGATGATGAAGCATGTAGGTGTGTCATGTAGGTATGGCGGGGGAGCAGGCCATCAGCAGAGAGCCAATGGTTGCTGGTCTGTACAACAGCTGCAGGTTCGCATGAGAAGCCAGGTTTATAAGTAGCTTGCTAACAAATGGGTTCGTTCTACAGCAAGGTGGGGTCAAGGCACATACACACACACACACAACCGCTAGCACGGCAAACAGTCACACACAGACAAGAGGAATAGCCTAAGCAATGTGCAGTGAAACATGATATCTGCTGACATGTCAGGAGATACTTGGTTAACTGGACAGTATTTTTTAATTATTAATAGTAAAATAAGTGCACAATAAGTAACACTTTCTACAGTGTAGTGTATAAGAACAACCATGTCAATATTGAAAGATGCAATTCTCTGCAATCATCCTGGTGTGATGTAACATTATTCAAACTGACACTTTGCCTTGTTTGGAGACATCTGCTCTATACCACCAGAGAAATTATCAAAATTGAATTGTTCAAGAGCTGTGTTTGAACATTATAGACTAATTGGAACCAGCATATGCAAGTATGGGTCACATATTGTATGGCCACAGTATTGTAGGCCCATTGTAGTATCAGTTTGTACTGTATGTTTGTACGTACAGTATAATGCTACTAAATACAAGGTCTTAAAAGCTGCCAATTGCAAAGCATTGTCCAATGTAAATGTATGATTAGTGCATGTAGCTCAAAATATGCTTTGGGCATATTTTGCATTTGGAAGATAGGAATGGTTTTCTTCAGTTTTTACCAATCTGGTGTTCCACGAGCCCACTGTCCAGAGGTAGTTGAGCGCCGATAACAGAAGTCTGCTGCTGTACCTTTGGATCAGCCCACGAACCCTACTGGCCTCGGCAGAGCTACTGTACAGCCGGAGCTTTTTCACTCTGCCGTAGTGCTCTGTGTTTTGTTGTCTGGAAATACATGTATCCAGTGAAAGGACAAAAGGACTGCTTTTCATTTGTATTAATTTCTATCAAAAATGTTGAGTATTATAAAGTATGAAATCATAATATTCATACTGTAAGGTCAAAAGCATACCAATACTTAAATGAGAGAATATATTTAGTAGAACAGGATAGATTATGATATGTGCCTTAGTAACCACAGCCTTAGTAACCATAAGGTGAATCAGTATTTGTGATTGGCTAAGTGATGATCGGTTTCCTAAAACAGAATCCGACAGGCCAAGTTCAAATTCAGGTTAATTTCCTTTGCGTCTTAAAATAAATGCCGCTACTTTAGCCTTTGAAACACACATGCGCTGCCAGTACTTGCAATTTGACTTCTCCATGCTTTAGGGATTAAGTTGACCTGGTGGAGAATTAGACCAACTGTTTCCATTTACTTTAATAATGTAGCCTAGGGGGTAGCATCACAGCTGAGTTAGCTGAATATTTCAGCACTCATGATTTACTATACAGATACAAGGCAAATGCTGTGGATTTTTTTTTCTGCTCATGTCTAACAATCAGTTGTGATTTAGTGGTATTAAAATACTCAATGCCGTTTTACTGTGCACTTTCAGTTGTCCACTTTTGAAACAGATGTAGGGCCAAAATAAATCACCCCAGAAACATGCAACATTGAAAAGATAGCATATGATGCATATGAAATTATAGTTCCACCACAGCAAAAGTGTATAAATTGCTATAGATTCATTTGTACAGATCTTAAAGATGGTTGGCTACTTGAATCTTCTGCCATTTATAAGTGAGTAATATATGCCACCAATCCTGTTAAAAGGATTTAAAACATGCATTTTCAACTCTATTCTCTCCATTTTGCCAGCCTGCAAATCTGATTGTTGAAGTCATTTGATATGTCAATTTTTGTATCTGGAATGGAAATACTACACTATAGATATTAAACAGTGCTAGAAAAATTTTTCATTTTGCATTTAATTAAGAATATTATAGACGTGAATCAGCTTCGAACTGTACTCTATGCCTACTGAAAAATATACATGAAGTCACGAGAATCAGTTTGGCAATATATATGGTTTAATTTTCTTATGTTAGGCATCTCAAATACACGGGCAATGTGTGATAACACCTTGTACAGCATGCAGTCAATTGAGTTATAAATTAAGTGTTATAAAGTGTTCTATTCAAACATTTTTAGAATATGGAACAATCTACTGAGGATCCTCATTGTAATCAGATATTTTGTTCAACCTACATTTTAAACTACAATATAGTAGGCCTAAAATATTATAATTAGCATATGTTTTCTTTGCAATCCAACCCATGTTAGTAATTATAAAATTATTATGCACACCTTCTGGCCCACTATTAACTATACTATAAACTATAAAGTTTATTATGGTGACTTCTGTTTAATTGAAAACCAGATCTTTAGAGATGTTGCGTTGTAATTTGCACACAATACAAAATCTATAGCCTACTTATTTTGTATATTGAATTGCAAGGACAAAAATTGCCTGATTTATACAATTTCAGTAATACGTTATCGTGTGTTTCCGCCAATGTGCTAATGTGTTTTCCTCGTAGCTATTATTCTTCCATATTTATTTGTCGATGCAGATGGTGTCAACACAACAGCAATTCTGGTTTCCTTGCCAACAACAACGTACTGTAGCTCGTTCTTCAGACAATTAAAAAAAAAAGAAACTAGGGGAGATTTTCTGTGTAAACACTAATTTCTAATTATTGCTTTTGTAGGAAATGAACATGATCTAATGCTGATATAAATCACCCAGCTCTCTAATCTACAGTGTACCAGGTGTGCTGACTAAGAAATGTTCATGTAACCAATGTTTACTGGTGTCATCCGAGTTCATGAAAGCCGCACCTCCATTTGCCTCTCAGTGCTACACATTGACAAACATGAACAATGAATGTGCACATTATTACAGGTTTATCTCTGCTGATTACGTAATTACCTGTGACTGACGGAAGGGGTGAGAATCTTTCTAGCGCCCGCATAAACAACACCACATAAAAAGGTGACACTAATTAACGTTACACATTTCAATATGTAGATTTGGTTAATCTTGTACCGCTGCATGGATGGCAGTGAATGTGGGAAAAGCAGAAGGTCAGGAGCAGTGCAGGTGTGCATGTGTCAGATGTTAATGGAGGCAGTGGTGGCTCCGTAACAGATTACAGCAGCTCTGTCAAAGGAAGAGGTTAGGCAAGGTTTGCAGCCCATTCATCACCGGCCCTGTCTCCTCCTATACCGTAGCCTCCTTAAGCCATGTGATAAAGGTGTGTGTCAGCTCCTCTCTCCGTTGCTCGACTGCATCTACACTCTGCAGAATCCACACTGAGAACAACTGGGTGCCCGGAAGTATCAATAACCCACCTGCTCAATGTGTGCATGTCGAGGAAGAGTTGTTTTATAATACAGATTTAATGGTACACTGGACAGTTTGTGGCATTCACCCTTCATGTTGAAACCAGCATTGCCAAAGCATTGTTTTTAGTTTAAATTGGCTAAAAGCGATTTAAATAAACTAAAATCAGTTTAAATCAGCAGGGGACTCTTGAACTCTAGACATTTTGTTATTTCACTGCATTAACCTGATAATAAAGTGTTTTTCTCGGGTTAACAACCACTTTAAGTCATTTCTTGCACGCTTGATTAGTCCATCAGGAGCTCTTTCACATTAGTGTTATAGGCGAATGCTTTCTTTCAGCGTTAATGTGTAGGTGGTTGTCTTCTTTAGTTGTTATATAGAACAAGTCTGATCATACAGTATTGTATTGAAGCTATTTACAAAGCAATACGTTACTAGTTGTGCACCACTCAGGCTCTGAAAGGACAATTGTCAGTGAATTGCCCCTCTTATGACTGCAGCATAGATCCAAGCATATTATGAAATTGCCTCACATCTTAGAGCAACTAATCAAGACCTTATACACTTCAGAGGTGATTTGATCTTATAGACCCTTATGATCCGATTACACGTTTCTAACAAACAAAGCTTAACATTACTTGAGTTAAATGCAAGAGATGGCTCTTTCTACCTTATACGCAATTGAGGGGAGACCAGGGGGGCAGTATTGTTAGTACTGTACTTTGGAAGTACTGTATGCGCTCCAAGTATAAAGCTATCGCATAGATACATCATTATTATGGCTAATAGCATTTACCTATTGTTCTCTTATTATTCACTGTATACAGTACCTGGTTATATTTTCGATCTTCCATACACTGTACATTGCTCATCCTTTCTGCTTTAACATATCTAACTATTCTTCATAGTGTTATGGCACATCTTAATCCATGCAAGCTTATCAGTGATGTTAATGTAATGCCACCATTATATCATATAAAGATCAATGTCCTGCATTTTGGGATTGGAAATGATAAAATGTTGAAATATGAATGTGTCCATAGTGAAAAAAGCATAACTAACTTTGGTTTTATCTATTTTATACATCTTCCATTACAGTACGTATGTCCTGTTGTATTTAAATTTCACAACTTTATATTTGCACGTGTGCAATCAATGTCAATCAATGTCTGAATGAACCTTGACGACAAAACTCGAAGCTTCAATGTTATTAAAGTGTAATTAACTCCACAATCCCGCACGTATTACAGATATACTGTATGTGCATGTATCATCACAATGTCCTCGCTCCCTGATCGTATCATGACTCACACACATGCACAAGAAATCCTACACCAATCAATATTGTAGTCATACTTCATTGTCTAAAAATGCAGTTCTTGCACTCTGACAGGTAATTTCCTTAGTGTTTCATAGAACTGACCGTACATTACAAACCGATATGTAGCAACCAATTCTCACATTTTAAAACAGAAACATTTGTTTTGACCACTTATTCCAGTCAAGAAATATCTACAGTATTAACATAAAGGAACTATTTGAATGTAAACTGTCTATTACTCTCATATAAATGCATGGACACGCATAATAATAAAAACGTCAGTGAATACTTCTGTGAAGAGACAAGAAAGGCAGTAATATGAATTGCTCACGTCCCGTAATGAAACCTTCCTTTTCATTCCACGGCCCATTTTATCCTCATCCCCGTGCTGCCATGGGTCCTTGAGGTGAACCACAAGACATGTTCCCTCAGCGCCAATAATTGTTGAGAAGGAACCTGGCTAGGCTTGCATTCATTATGCACACTTATTTCCCTTCTATTTCATCACAAGAAGGGTACTTCTCAAAACAACTCTGCCATCGGAAATCTAATCCAGCTACTTGAAATCTACACTCACAACCAAAATAAGACGATCTTCCATCGTCCACCCCGTAAAACATGGTCTTAGAAAATGCAGCCCTTATCAAAGAAGAGAGCGGTAGAAATACAAGCAGGGCATTCTTTCCTCCAGAGGCACTCGTTTGTTTTGGACCGAAGGGGATATAAGCTGGTGGAAACAATTTCTGTGATGATGGAGATCAAAAAGAACATATGAATTATTAATCATGAGCATTTTGTCCCTCTCAACATGTGGGGGGTGAGCGGGAAGGCAACAACTAACACCGTCCTTGTCTCATTTACTTTATGGAAGGTTATTAAAAGACATACCTGGGATCAAATGGTTGTGGCAAGAGTAAACATGAGTATAATGAATGTCACAGAATTTGCATTTGACTTTTAAGGAGCAATCAGAGAGTGTATTGCCATGATAGCACACGGTTAGCAGATATGCTAACGTATCTGTTGATTCTTTGCAGATTGTTCATCGTGTTAAGGAAGGCCCTCTTTTCCCTATAAACATATATCAGAATACCTTACTGGCTGTAACCACCTCACACATCCTGTGAATGTCAACATCCGATCCACATTCTGTATTTCAAGGACAACATCTCCCTTGTTCATACATCATGAAAATGTCCCACCCCCTCTGAGTGCATGATTATGTGGTCTGATTAGAAACAGGTGCGTTCATTGACCCTGAGAGCGTGTGGTCAGTGGCTTAGAATGACAGTGATAATAGGTTTGAATCCTAGTAAGGAAATGTATCAGATGCATGACTAGAAACATCTAGCGGACCGCAGAATTGTGCAATACGTGTATTGGCTTACAATTGCTGACTACACCTTGTAATTTCTGATTAGACCATGACTGAATCATATGCCTAACATTTGCTAACGTAATCGCAAGTGTATCCTGTACAATATTTACAGTGCCAATCATGTTAACACAGAAGGTGTCTAGAAGCTTGCTCCAGTGTTGTGACATAAATCCTCTGAGCTCTCCTCAGGTGCACAAGTTGTACAGATGAAACATCACCAAATTGTAGGTAAAACTAATAGCTTTCTGTCAGCCTAGGAGTTTGGGTTCCCTCCCTGTCGTAATGATGTGGATGGCACACCTTAGCACTCTTCTGTGATGGGGTGGGGGGTGTCTCATGAAGAAGTACAATACCATGGCCAGCGGTCAGCAATGTTTATGAGGAGTGTCATCGCAGTGGACAGCCTTCCCGCTTAGTGATTTATACACTGGCGATAGCAACGGTCGCATGCCGAGAGGAAGCGGCTCGCCTGTGGCGCAGCAGTGGAGTTGTTTCAGTCAAAGGTGTCCTTGATGTCTGGCAACGCAACCATACTGTACGTGTGGTCTTCAACAGTCACCGCACATACCAAGTGCATTTGCTTACTGCTACTATCTGCTAATGATGCCATCATGTTTATAGAAGCTGCCCATTAAGTCCTGAGCCAGATCAGATTGGAAATAACTCTCCCTCTACTGCCAAATTATACTGCACCCATCGTGGCAAAACACTTTCCGGATCCAGCGCGTAGGAGCGGAGACATGCAGAATGCCTTCTGACAGTTTATGAGTTCCTAGACGCAGCTATGACAACATACTGAATCTGCCAATGCTGTGGCCACAGCACAAATATTCCTACAGTTTATTACCTCTTTGCATTCACCCAGAGGCACTGTAGATGTACATACACACAAAAACAGATGCACGCACAACTTTTTGAAGGTTATGCTGCCCAATAAATACTTGATTCATCTTCAGAGTACAGGTTGAGGCTACAGTCACTCATAAAGAATTAAAGTAGGGAGCTAACACTAAGTCCATGTGACAGAGCAGGATAAATTAATTTTGTGAAAGCCATCTTTAATTGGAATCTCCGTTTGTCATTTGGGGCACAATCACCCATGGCACCCCATAAAACAGACCCGACATAAGCAACGAATGGAAATTATTATATAATTAGGCATTAAATAGGTGATATATTATTTTCAACGTGCAGAAGACATTCACACATTCACACATTTCTATCACATTTCTCTATTAAATTACATATTTTTGTTCTTGCAAATTGCAGATAAGACTAATTGGACAGTTGAGAGGCCTAGGAATTGATGATACTGCTTGTGTTGCTTTTCATTCAAAACGTGGTGTGAATTGATAAAGGTCCCTCTGAGGCAGCTGAGAGTTCTTCGTGACCTTCCTTCTGTTTTCTTACTCTATTTTAATTTGTGCAGCGTTCAGTAACTGAAAGGACTTTTTTTGATATGCCCTATTCAAACATGCAGAGGTCCCCATTTAGCAGGCCTAGAATATGTCGGTTATTTTAATACTACTGTAGTGCTAGTTCCCTTTTTAAACAAATCTATAACCTTGGTTGGTATTGTACTGTTCGATCTTCATGTTTATAAAAATATGTTGCCTTAAAACTACTGTACAACTTTGGTAGGATTCATGTGTTAACAAAATTACACCATGTCACACTTCAGTGATAAGAACTCAATATATCCTGGGAGAAATGGAAAAGGCAAGCTACAATCTTTATCTCTTGACATAGTGGCTGAACTCCACCTCTGTCTGTGTGTTATCAAACTCTTGTGAGCAAGACCATTTTTCGTGTCCATGTGAACATTTGCCGATGGCCTCTGGTCTTCTCTAAATGGAACATTAATTATAGCCTGAATCTTACTCCTGGACAACTGTTTCTGTTATCTCTGATAACTGCATTTCCTCAGGAGTAGCATGAAAATATAAACTGTATAATTTTCACAGAATAATAAAATAAGTGAAGCATTGTGGCCCTGACTGCACTTAAGAGCATATTTATTCTAACAATATTTTTACAATATTTACACTGCATATATTTAAGATAATCGCTAACAAAATTATTTATTTGGAAATGTACAGAAATCAGGATATGGTGCAAAGATTCCTCCTCAACACAATTCAGGGAAGTGGCTTTGTTAAATTGTCCTTTGCAGGCATGTACTGAAGCTCAGATCTGTTAAGCTTGAGCTTGCACTCACATTAATATTGAATATTGGCATCTACTGTAATCAGCATGTGTCAATTTTTGGGAAATGTATTTTGTACATTTGTTATGCATGCTTAATAATTGCAATTATATATTATAAATAATGTATTGTACATTACATTAATTTAAGAGGTATCAACATGAACTTGCTAAAGTATTAAGTATGTACAATCCTGACGCTAAAGAAATTTAAATCTATTATTAAAAAATTATAAACCTTCTCGGTTTGTACACTAAAGTAGGTGTAGCATTCACATGTACCCGAACAACATATTAAATTGGTCCCCAATGCTCATTCATTGGTTTTGTCTCAACCATAGAGTGCATCCTTGTAATTACATATTTCAGAGTCACACAAAATGCAAATGCTGTATGCTAGTAGAAAATATGTTGGATCACAGCCAATTACAACAGCCAATCGCCTCAACTCCCATTGATACCCCTAGTCATATTTACATTCTAATTTCTTAGAAGTGCAGCAAAATGGTGAACATAACTATCCGCCCGCCCCTTCCCAAAAAACATATTCATGTTCTTTGTTCATCAAGTTATGATGTTTTGCAGCTGCTTATTTGTTTATGTCTTAGAGACAGGACATGTGATTTATAGTTAGACTGGTGGGGGTGGAGGCTGAAGAAGCTGTTGTATTCTTCCCTTTGCAGCTTGTCACGAGGCACCGCTGTTCTCTCCAGCTCGCTGTATGTTCACCCTGATATGCACCCTCCGGCGGTATGCCTTTCATTATTTCTTTTGAAACTTTCATCTGAAGTCTCTGAGGGATTAGCCCTCTTGATTCCTGACACAGTCAATGAAAAACAAGCCTTATATACAGGGAGGCTTAGGGCTAGAAAAGACATGCTCAAGCCTCCCCCTCCTCTGAATGTGAAAGTGTTTAATGACTTACACAACAAGTGGATGCGGCTCTCGCCAAAACAAATGAACAGCAAATAACCACGGCCATCTTTGTTTTTGGCAGGATTTACGATTTGGTGCTGAGATCATCAAAGATTACGAATCATCTATAGTACATTCACCCACAGATAAGACTTTAATTCAACAATTTAGCCTAGACATTTTAAGGATAATATCAGGCAAATATTATATCATATTGAATGAGTTAATATACAGTATGTAACACTTGAAGACAGACAACATTTTATTTTATTTTAATAAATTCACTTGGGTGTGACAAAGTTGGCTATTCAACGGAGGTATAAAGTAAAAGGTTTTAATCCAACAAACTATACAGGACACAGGGCACACGAACGTTAGCCTTAGCTGTTGTTAACAATAACCCGCAAGAGGTAAACACAAAAGCACAGTCTATAAAGCAGGGGAATGATTCACGAACAAGGAACCGGTGTGGGAGGCCCTGATTGCCACCTGTCGCAGATCGGCTATCAGTACTCCGGGGACGGCGCGCAAGAGCGCGCCAGACCGGAGGGCGCGGCCACGCCGCGGGACGTCAGCGTGACATTGGGCCAACCCTACAAGACAAATGGGACACTACTGAATTTATACACTGATGAATGACAGAATGTGTCATACAAATACCCTCACCCCCTATAATAATCAATGGCATAATCAATTATCCAAATAACCTGTATGTAATGTATTATACATTATAATATACATTCTAAAAAGTCTAGGATTTCTTGTTCTAGTTAACATAATACAGTACAGTATAATAGCACTATGTACTATAGGTTGATTGTTAGATTGAAAAATCATGAGCACAAGGCCTTGCCTTACAGGAACACATACTGTAGGCTTGCTGTAAGTGCCGCAGTAATCTGGCGTGAAGCACGATCTGAAAACTCCAAAGGCAAACTACAGTATTAGCAGTAATGTACAGTTGTATGCTATTTTCTCACACTGACATTACACATTGGGTAGAATAACATAGTCAAAATCTGTTTACTTAAGTGCACAAATACAAGACAGTATTCCCCTTCTCTGGACAGCCTCTGGGTTAATAAATTTTATCTCCGACTGCCTTTTGGGAATTCCTTGTTTTCTGGAATGACGCACACACTGCTCATTCCCCTTTGTGCTTTTACTTTTGTCAGCACTTTCATTTCTTTGCACTTTGCCACTAAGCAGGTGGAGCTAATCTATCTAGTTTGCCCTTCAGTTATGGTTTGCTGTCCAGGGGACTGGACACAAGAGTCTCCAATAATCCTGTAATTAGGCGATGATGGACTATTCATTTAGTATGCAAAGCTGCAGCCCCCCCTACTCCACCCCTTTCCACTGTGCGGACCCCTCCGTAGTGATACGCAGGCCAACGCTAATGATCTCAGCAAGTGGCAGCAATCCATTGCAGCTCTGCAGCAAGTGCACATTAATCTTACGTGGGATCCAATTGATGAATGACCCCGGCCCCGAAGCCCTGGCAGAACCCACCTTAATTATGCTGAGGGAGCCACACCTGGGAGGCACAGGGGGACGTCTTGCAAACTCAGGGACAGGCACTCAGGAGAGGGCCCGTGGGTCACCGGTAGCTCCACGGTAAGGGTTTGGGCCGTGTCACCTTGGGGGATGTGTGGAAGGTTACATAGCAGCTCCAGGGAGGGTGTTATAGGTGGGGCTGTCTTCACAAGTGTCATTTGTGTAAAGGGCAAAATACAAGGCATTAATTCAAGACACCCTCCAATGATAGGTCATTATGCGCAAGTGGTTTTTAGGCCAGCTCCGAATTAAACTCATTCAGGTTTTCCTTTATACGGTGATCTGGCTTCCACGGCGGGACGTGTTTGCCTCTGTTCCATGACTAGCGCTTTAATTTACTGTGCCATCGTGGATTTACAAACAGCCTTATATAAGTGCACCAACAGCTCACTTGAAAAGTAACCATCACCATACAAGCTATTTGACAGATCATTTGGAACCTTTTTAGCTGTAGCAACAGCTTTTGTTGAAACTAAATAGAAACAATTGACCTATCCCAAGCCCCACCCCTTTCACTTGTCCTACCTAGTTACTGTAACTAGGTAGGACACAACTGCATAAAAGCTATAACAGGAAAACAGACAACTGACCTATCTCTAGCCCCACCCCTTTTTGCTTGCCCTCCAATAACAGTTGAGCATTTTTTTGAATCTGACGGAACCTTCCGTCAACTGTCTGTTTTGCTGTAATAGCTTTTTATGGTGTTTTGTTCTACCTAGTTACAGTAACTAGGTAGGACAAGTGTAAGGGGCGGGGCTTGGGAACAGGGGCAGCACCAGAATATTTTCATTGGAGGGGCATGGGGGGGGGGGGGGGGCAATAACAAAAAAGGGGGGT
>JAODTR010000023.1:1117991-1138693 GCA_025399935.1 Amblyopsis rosae | reverse complement strand
TTGGAAAGCTCTGACTGGGGGATCCCGAGGCGTTCCCAGGCCAGTGTGGAGATATAATCTCTCCACCTAGTCCTGGTCCAATTTGTCCCTAAATAAAGGGACATATTGGTTAATATATTATACTGACTCTAGGCTGGCCCAATTAGGTCACTGTCTTTTACTAGGTCCCACCCCTCCCCCTCTGACCTGTTTTTCTTGTTTTAGACTCGCAAAATCTGCTGTGTCAAAATGTAAACAAGCGGTGCAGAGAATTTGCAGGCCAAAAGAATGCGTCAATAGACGGATGCTGCCAAAATGTGCAAATATACGACATGTTTGCGGCAGGGCCTGCAGTAGGCCTATCTTAATCTACAGTAGGCTACCCGCATATGCAACAGGTGGAAGCACTTTGTGTTACATGAATTTGTATGAAAAGTGCTATATAAATAAAGATTGATTGATGGAGATTGATTGAAGTTGAAAGTTGGCCATAGCCACTGCCAGGCTGGAGGAGCGGGGAAGCCGAAGCTATGAACCGATGAGAGACCGAGTGAGCAGGAGATTAGCCTAGTTGAAGCGGGGTAAGCATAGAGCTTTATCATTAACAGGGACAGTCTGACAGGGAGGTATTTGGCTATGCGTGTAATGCCATGATGACGATGACGATGATTCATTAACTGAATGCCAACTCGATAATAATAAGATCATCGTAAAATGTTTAATACACAATCACTGTAGGCCTAATGCTGGAGGTGGCCTGGCTGACGTCACTCAGTCAAATAGCATTGCATTATTGGCTTTTTTTTAAAAGATATATATTTCCCTAATGCAGTCAAAACTTCGGCCGATTTTTCCAACATTAACTGGCGTTATGATGCCGACATTATTTTGTCAGCAGCATCGCACTGACCCCACTCACCCCATGCCGCTGTGATCACCTTTTAGTCCACTTTATCATCATATTGTTATATTAGGCTTAAACAAGGGTCCCATGATTTAAATGCATGCAAAGGCTGCATATTTAATGCTACAACATATGTAGGCCTACTACTGTGCTAAAATACTGTATGCCTGCTTATTGTTATACATAATTTAGAAACAACAGGCAAGTTGTCCATTTCAGACAGCTTTCACAATAACAGGTGCATGAAACCTTAGGATAGGTTGTATGATATAGATTATCCTAAAGTTACTAGCCTATCTGATCTGTGGTGTAGGTCTAAACTAGGCTACATTCAGTTAAAGTTGTTTGGTGCTGCTGAGTGCCATCCATGCATACACATTCATGTGATACTGTAGGTGAAACCCAAACAAACAAGAACCCATTGATTTTACTTTTAATTGATATCACGAAAAGATTATCTATTAACTGGGAAAACATTATAATATCAATAGCCTATATACAGTATTTGACATCTATACTGTATAATCTGTTAAATGAACATCCCCATGTCTTTATTAAACAAACACATTTTACATTTTACAGCTTTATCCACATATTACAGTCTAACAATTCCTGAATGTACATTATAATAATGTTAAAGCTACACGGAGTAACTTAATTGCACTTTTGCCAGTCTCTGTAACATCATAAAGTAGCTTATTTTCTATGACAGAGCTCTTGATTCAAGGAACATCACTTTGCAAGAGCAACTGAGTTTTAGATGTACTTTAAAGCCATAATATGTTTTATGGACGTATGTTTAAGGGCACGGCAAGGATCATGTACTGGTATCTGCTTCCCACCAATTGTGGTCGGCTGGCATCTGGCCAAAAATGCCCAGGCTACTTTTTTGTCCCAGTTCTGGCCTGCTTGTGGGATCAGAAACTTCAAAATGGCAGGAAATACAAAGCAGGATTGCATGTCCTGTTACTGTAATATTATCAGCATAGAGTACTTCTACACTAAGAGCATTTACTTTAGTGCAATATCTTGACCCAGGTCATGTATCACACTAGTCCAGTGACCCAGGTCATAGTGTGTTTTTTTTCTTATGCATTTGTTTATATTTGTCCCAGATTTTTTTAATCTGTTTCTTTTAACTATTTTCCTAATGTTTTTCTGTATTTCTGTATTTGTTTATGTTTATTCCCTCTCTGTAAAGCTGCAGTTCTGGATGAAAAGTGCTATATAAATAAAGTTTATTATTATTATTATTATTATTGTTATCATCAGACGCACGCACACACACACAAACGTCAATGAGCGGTCCACTGAGGTGCTCTACATACTATAAACAAGCAACACATAAAATAGCACAACAGCGAGTCATTTCGTAGCAATAAAGATCCTACACACAACAACATGCCTGCAACAGTGGACTTAAGCACACGTGAGGGAAATGTGGAATAGGGCTCAAACTAATATTTTCATACTTTCTATTTCTACGGGTGACGTGTGGAGTTGGGAGGTCAGAGTCTCTGTGACACACATCCCCACAGCCAAATGGTTTGCTGTGTGCTTTTCTGTGTCTGATCATCAGGCTGAAAGACTATATGAAGCAAGATGTGGAATCTGTTGTTTACTGTGATAGGCTTTTATTTTCCTTGTTTTTTTTATTTTTACTCTCTTAGGAATTGTAAAGTTGTGTGGTGTACTCCATGGTTCAGGCAGAGTGAAAAGTGTTAATGAAAAAGAAAATAGGCCCACGTGTTATTAAGTGATTGTGGCTGTCTTTATGCTAGAACATAGCAATAAAAGCGACTTTAATAAAGCTGTTCAAAGGCCTCGTACTGTAATAATGTTGGAAATTCTGATTGCGTGAGCCAGGGACAAGCTAAACACTTGCACACACCCAAGGCTCAAAATAACTACCCATAATGCAATAATATCAATGTAATGTAATGTAGTAAAGCCAATAACATGCCGTTATTGTACCTGACCACCAAATATGTCCCAATACAGTATGTAGCCCCATGTTACTGTAGCAATGAATTTGTTATACTGTACGTTTCTACACAGAAATCAATAGCTACAGGAACTTTATAACCTCTCACTGTAATCAAGTCATGACGAAGCTTAGGCAACACTCAAGGCCCAATACAACAAACAATAGCCTACTGAAAAATCAATTTAGCGTATTTCACAGTTAATAGGTTATTGGCACTGTTCCTGCATTCAGAAGTTTACAGCTTTTCACCAAAATAAATCCATAAACGAGCTTCATATTTGGAATGAAAGAATTCAGAAACTGCAACACATGAAATAGATAAAGCTCAACAAAAGCCTTCATACTGTAGAGTATACTGTCCATTCCACTATGATCCTACTGTACAATATTGTATAAAAGTATGTTTTTTTTTATTTTAATTGACACCTTTATTAGTACTAGCTGACATTTAAAAAATATACTGTATCCAGACCTAAGTGTGCACCTTACCAAGCCACATGTCCACAGGCTGTCAACTCCAACAATTAAGTTAAACATACAGTAAATGGTTGTTGAAAAGCCAACTGTGTTTGTGTGTTTTACATTCAATACTCCTACAAGACCATGCAAAACAAACACAATATATCATGCTATGAAATTGCTGTTTAATGTGGACATTGTATATGTGATGAACATGTGTAGGACAGATTTTCGAGGTGCAAGTGACAATAAAGTGGTACCAGATCTACCGGATGTTATACAATTGATTAAATTGTCTATTTTTGACTTTCTGCCACTACTGTAGATAGATCAGACATTAGTGCAGCAGCATCTTAAAACAAATGCCTTGTGGGCCACACACATGCACTAACATGCGTGCCTGGTCAGTCCGGATATGAAAACATAGAACAGATGAGCTTTGATTACAACACACAGAAGGAGTGTGATTTTCACTCGCTCAACTACTCCATCATTACATGAAAAATAGTTGTTTGCAGCTAGATTCATCTTTGTAATATTGTCCATAACACCTTTAAACTAATACAATAGTTGTTTGCAGCTAGATTCATCTTTGTAATATTGTCCATAACACCTTTTAACTAATACAATCAAACATATTCATGCCTTGATAAACGTAATTATGTTTATACTGAAATATCATAACTGCTCTATTTAGCATACATCATGATTATGTATGTGCTTTATACACATTGGGCCTATGTACTGTATTAGGTAGGCTACTAGACAATATAATGCATGGGACATAGCACATAATAATAATAATAATAATACATTTAAACAAATATTTTATTCCTTTTATTTCAATAATTTAGTTTGAGCTTGATATCTCTGGGTAAATATACTTTATACAGTCTTCATGATGGATTTTATTAATAACAAAGGAGTATGCACATTTTCCAACTGTATGATGCCTATTTATTATACTTTGTTACAATGCACCACAATGTTGCACATTCATCTCATTGTGAAGGCATGTCATCGCCAATTCTTAATATCAGTACAGTGCAAATGTTCCATTTATAGTGTCAAAAACAGAATTATAAATTGAATGTTAAGCACATACAATATTTGTGTCATTAACAATTTCATGCTCAGTGTGTGCCAGATTACTGTAATTGTAACTGACGCATTACTGGTGTAGAACGTTTTTGGTATGTCATTTTGGTAATATTGACCACTGTATCAGTATCAGTGGTCAATGATAACCATTACAGGACTGATGACATAATCAGAAATGTATTTAGTACTATAAATCAGAATACATATGACAACTTCAACCAAAAATGAAATTTACTTCATTCAAAAATTGATCCTGTTCTCTGTCACATTATGTCCAAGGTCTTCCACTGAGGCCACAAACAAGGCATTTGTAGATAATCTCTATAAACAGAAGTGGAAGTGTCCTCATTTCCATTTGTAGTCTACCTTCAACGCGTCACAGCAGAAACACAAGGGAACAATAAACGATGTCGAAGGGATGGTGTTCTTGATCCTCGGCATGTGGCTTTTTGTCACATCAAGGAGACAAGCAGTTTTACAGAGAAAGCTAAAGGCCGCAAGACAAGATACTGCATAAAAAAACACGAGAGTTTGAGAAATAATTAATCAAAATGACGAGCTGACTACAGTTGCTCAAAGACCACTCAAACAGTATGTGTGGAGAGTAAAAGGGGCAGAACACATTGGCCAAAATGCAATCTCTGGAATAGAAAAAAGAATGGATATCATCTGAAGACGAGAGAGCTTTTTATAAAACCATATCTGCGTTGCAGATACACAGATATTTGTTAACTGAGATTAGCCAAACTCAACTCCAACTCCATTCTGGCAAATTCCTAATCAGACTAAAACAATGACCAGTGGGCAGAAGATGTCTTGGCCCTTATATCCACTGGCTACACCAGAACTCCCAAAACATTGGCCCTGGTTCCCAGAGGTACAATACATCATGTCTGTTGGTCTGTTCGATAGCAAGGTTCTGAGATTACTAGGTAGCTGTTGTGTACAAACCGTATTACTTTGTACATGTATGTACAATTATAGTTTGTCCAGTATCGTAGGTTTAATCAATATTTAGATTTTGTTTTTATTTTGTTATAAGATCATAAAAGTCCTCTAAATAAGTACATCTCAATGTTTTTCTGCATAATGTATGAAATAAATGTTAAATATGATTACAAAATATATATTTTATTTGCAATCATGCAAGAGGTGGGGGGTACACAAAGGGGAAGAAAACGAAAAATATAAATAAACATATACAAACAATTTACTGCGGTGTAACACCTGAATAGCTAAACAAAGATGGTGCACAGCAACAACACCATCCAGTCCGGCTGGCAAATAAAAGCAGAGCTCTCAACACATATTGTAAAACACGTTCATACTTTGTAAATGGAACTAAAAGCATGCAAGCAATATGGAGCTTTGAAAACTAGCTACTAACCACAAATACAGTAAATAATCTCACCAAACAAAAACTTGCAGGCCAACTCAAACTTAATGAAAAACTGTTACAGACCCATTCTGGATCATCATCATTTTCATCCTTGTTAGTGCATGCCGCATACAACAAGAAGCCATGTGCATTCTGGTTGGCTACTTGGGAACAAGGGCACAAGGTCTACATTGTTCCTGTGCAATCAATCATATCTTGTGCCCTCGACATACTTATCAGTATTATTAATTACGTAAAATGCAGAAAGGCTCTGGTTGCTTACGTGCATGTTTTGGGCCAGGTGGCCATTTTTTAAGAGGAAAGAGAATTTGGACACTTGTCGCCACAGTCTAATTTAGGCAGAAGGATAATTAGCTAGTTTTCACTACAGACTTAATCCCTAACATACAGTTATTATAATATCAAATATACTGTAAATGTGATGCTATTTGGAGTTTGGCATTTCTTTGCCTTAGTTACATAAAGGAACATCAAACCAACCAGCAATCACAGAGTGATAAATGGCCAAAGCTGTTTCCATAGTTGTGTAGGTAATGGTGAGTTAAATCTATTCAATTAAAAATCATCTTGCATGCAGAGGGAATGTTTTGTAATGTCTTCACTCTAATTCAATTAATTGTGCCAAATGTATTTACTATTCTAGCAGTGTCAACAGTGTGTTGGTCTTTTTTGCCTTATTTTACAATATCTTACATTTCAGAATATCACAACACACAACCTTGAAAAGGAGGGCTTGCCAATCGTGTTGAATATTCTGAGACAAAATGTTACTGCAAATGTATCAAAGTAATGCGCAGCTGTACAGTCAAACCCTGAAAGTGATTTTAACTGTAGCTCTTGACATATGAATTTGGTTGTTACCCATAGTGTTAATTAAAATTCTTAGCTGTTTCAATTGGCTTGTTCATTCACAAGATGAACATTTCACTGGAATGGCTCTAATTTATTTGCTGCTGAAACATTTTTTTGACACTGTATCACCATGGGGACTATGCATGCAAAATTATGATCCAAAACTACTTTTGCCACATCAGTGTCAATATGTAGCCAAATAACATCTGGAATTCTCATAGCAGATAGAGGTGTGATGGGATCTCACAAGATTAAAATGTAAATAGATTGTGGTATCATTTTGGGTACCCGGTGTGTACGGTACCCAATCTCACCCAATCTACCTTCTACGTCTACAGCCACCTTGGTTAAAAATGTATGCAAAACATTGACGTTGGGCATCTTTTTAGATATTGTTAAAAATAGTTATGGAAATGCACAATTGCATAAACCCTAGATGATCCTACCAATTAATATTATTATTATTATTATTATATTACTTACTTCGCAAGTCATGCAGGCAGAATGGCTTAGACACAATCCATAATGTGCGGTGACAACCCATTCTACAGTATATAGGCCATAGACGACGCACGTCACTCACAGATACCTAGGAACCTAAATAGTTTGTGTATGACGTAAAAACGTTAATGCAAGCACTCCTGGAAGCCATAGAGAATGCATTGCACAACTTGCATTTTTGGAAAAAAGATTGTGAACGAGAACGTGAACACCTATTAGAGCGATCGGGACGATTTTCAGACATATTGAAATCGCCCAAAAAGGGGCTGGAGGCTACGTACTCCACGGAACATTGAACGCTGATTGTATTAAGATATTAAGAGATGGACATGAACCCTAAGCCTAACCCTAGCCCGAGCCAGACAGAATTAAGATGTCGCCAGTGCTGGGCATTTGCCGGGCTGTTGCCAATGCCGGGCAAGTGCCTGAGCATCTCACGGCCAGGGGCGGGCCTAGATTTGACGCCCGAGCAGGGTCTAGCTAACTAGTCCCTGCACGGGCTGCAGTCATATTTTTGGTGGATTAGGACTAGGGATTGGCAAGTGCTCGTTTGTTTGTCTGTGATAGCAATGCTCGATCATACGTTTCATGATCGATTATGACAATGCAAATAAATGCGGGAATTAATTAAATTAATATCTCAACTTAATGAAATAGGCTAAGTACCATGATGCATCTCATTTTACTGCAATTGTCTAGGTAGTCCGGTACCAAACAGCTACATCCAAACACATATGTGTTTTAAGGTAAATGCATCTACTGTAGGTTTGCACCTTTGTCAAACAACAGTGGTTGTTCTACAGACACTGGTTTTAAACTGAAAGTGTCAACAATTTTCACAATTACACGTTATAGATTGTACGGCATGATAAACACAACTTTCCGAATGTAGCCTACATGCGAAAGAGGTTTGCACTTACATCAAAACATAACAGCATATGGGTGTGGTGCGGCCTACCATTGACCTACAATCCTTAGTATTTACATCTAAAAAACAAGAGTGAGGATGTCCATTTAAATGTTACCTGTATGTCAGAAACTGACTTATTTAATAGACAACCTGACAGGCCAAATAACCAGCCATAAGGTATGACTTCAGAGGAAGAAAAACATGAAAATGAAAGCTCTACACTACAGTGTGTTCTGCAGGCTTAACCAACCAAATTGTGAGCACTGGCCTTAGATGCTAATAGTATTCTTTACCTGTTGGGCTGCAGTGTAGCATATTATTCTATTTAGTTTATCTTGAGGAAAAAAGTAAATAACCATCAAGATGGAAGCTTTTTCACCCATGGCTGGGTAGATGTTCTTTATATATTGCCCACAGGTACAGTAGGTTGCAGAACATGTGTACAATTGTATTGACTTTTTCCCTGGACCAGTAACTCTCTTCTTAACAGAAACATCTGTCTGACGTCAAATGAATCAGAAAAGAAAAAAATCTGACATACATGTATCTTATTCTTTCGTTCCGGGATTTAATCACTGATTTGATAAGGACTGAGGCCAAGGCATATCTTGGTAAATTTTAGATCAGAAAAGGTTTTACTATCATGTAATGACACATTTAGCTTTGTTGTGTTGTGTAGTCAGTTGTGTGTGAAGCACCATTTACCAAAAATAAAAACACTGGGACATTCCATGGCAGACATTTTTTTTGTTGCAAAATGATTCAGAGAATACTCTGAAACTTCTGAGAGCGTGACGGGTATAAACAGGCTGGAACCTCATACAATTAGGAATTTACAAACAAGCCTTGTTAGCATTTGGCCCTCTGGCCCTGCAGTGACAATACACACTATGAACCAGATGAGCTCTCCTGGGCTCTCATGGATGTTGAACACCCACGGCAGCCCCGCTTAGGCTTAGCATAAGGCACTTGGCCCAGAATTCCCCCTGCTATGCCTGCATTATTTTAGGATCCTCCTGCAGGGAACCTTCTACAGGAGGTATTGTGGATGTTTATTCAAATATATCATACTATAGTTGAATGGTTTAACCTTGGCAATAACTTGATATTGGTCACAGCCAAGAATTAAGAAATATTATAGAATAATATAGAATCACAGTTTTTAAAAGACAGGGGAATTATGCATGATTGTTCCAATTATATTTTATTGGATAGACATTGTCTACAGTAAGATCTGGTAGTGGAATATCATTACATAATTTGAGAGCAAGTACACATCTTATAGGTTATTTTATACATGTGTAAAATGAAATACATAAAGCATCTAGTTTCATAAGAGGATTTTTCATTTGGACGACATGGTAATAAAAGGGACCATGGCAGATTAAATGCTGAGTGTAATGGCTATATGTGCATTGAATACAATGTCTGCATCTTAATTGTATGTTGGAAAATTAAGAATTATATATTCTCTGTCAAGGTACAGTTGGTATATGGATTTAGTGAATCTGTAGGAGTCTATTGACTGCAAAAGAGGTGCATTATCATATAGCTCTACTTTGGTAGCATTGCTTGCATTGTGAAAAATACTAGAATGAAAGTACATGGTCGTATCCTTGTTGGCATGACAAACTTTGTACACCAGTGCATAAGAGACAAAGAAATAAGATTTACTTTTTTCTCTCCCGGGAATTCACACTGAGAACTTTAAATTTTCTGTAGCAGGCTGTTCTGAGAGCAGAGCACTCCAAATTATTTGTGACCTAGTACTTAGTGTGACACTGGCATTTGTAGTGTGTTGAAGGTGTGCAGAATGATGAATGGGGCTCTCTAATACAGGGAGACATTTCTCACCGGTATGCAATCTTGAATCCTCTCTTAATGTTGCAGAAAAGTGTGCAAGCTCTGGAGAAAATGATCAGTTGAATGGAGTAAATTATGTGCATTGTGTAATGGTTCACCACCGCGAAACATTGTGTGGAGCAGAGAACAAGACAATCAGGAGGACAATGCAAAGTACTTACTTCTGCTTCACTACTTCTTCACACGCACACACACACACGCACATTAATTATTTTTTACTTATTGCAGAATGTAAAATAGTTGTCATAATCACCTATAGAATCAAAGTTTTTCAGGGAAAAAATGAATAAAATGTGGCCAGTGTATTTTCACTTATCAGTCGCGTATGAACAAAGCAGAAGCCCTATACTCTGCTATAGTAAAACCTGGCGTTTATAGCATCCACTTGTGCACGGGAATAAAAAAGTGGGTGTACACTTTAGATGTGCTGTGGCTCTAGCCTTTCAGTTCAGATGAGCTCACGCCGCCGATGCGCACATCATTGGATATACCAATCTGAAAAGGCGCAAGGACAGCATGCAAGCTGAACCAAGAGTGAATTACTCTTATATTCGAGGCTGGTTTGGTTGACTTTGTTCTGCGTGGAGTTGGCATAGACAACTACACTTTGTACGATAGAATCTGACGGATTTGCTAGATAATTGGAGGTCTTGAAATGCTCTTGCCTGTGTATCGAGGCTCGGAGTCTAGGCGAAGCAACTGATGGAGACGTGCGTTGCACGTTAGCCTACAGGCTGATTCGATATCTTTCTGCTGCTTTTCTTTTTTTTTTTTTTTTCTTCTCTACACGAAATGCCAAGACTTCGTCCATCATACTCCGTCCAGTCCGAAACAGGGCGGTTCATTTGGAAGGACGCCAGACCACAGCCTTTCAAATCTGCAAGTTCGGTCCAATAAATTGTGACACAGTCTGTCAGCCTTGGAATAAGAAATCGATACGCGGGAAAGGGACGCAATATTCTTTCAGAATTTTAACGATCTATTTCCCTCGTATTATCCTTTATAAATATGCGATCTGGCGGTGGGTTCGTGCGGTCCAGCTTCACACCGTTCCATCTGGAGCGCTGCTGATAGTGATAGATTACTGTTGTTGACTGTCCATGCAAGACTTTGGGTGGAAACATGTCTGGCCAGTACTCTGAGAGGATCACTGCTATCAGAGATGGCATTTTGGTCCAGCACTTCGGTTTTCACCTCTAAAGTGCCCCGGAAGATTCTATTCATGTTCACCCTCTCCCTCTCTGTTACCTACTTGTTCTATAGCTTGATGAGCTGTTACAACTCGTTGCAGTTCCCTTTGCAGGAGAACTATGTGTATCAGGGAAGGCTGGTGACAGAGGAGACAACTTTCGTGACATTAAGGGAGCAACTTTATTCTACTTCCTTCCAGGAGGAATTCACGGAGGCGACTGCATCTGAGAAAGACGCAGTTGTTTCCACTGTGAAAGACCATGCAGGGAGCGCCCAAAAGACCGCGGAGTGGATTAGGACGCAGGCGTCCCCAACCAAATCAGCGTCCGTCTTTCACACGACACCCCTGGAGAAGGAGCACCGGGATTTCAGCACCACGGACAGCGAACTCAGGGTGAACTGTACCTCGGATTATGGCGAGAAGAAACTCCCCCAAGCAATCATCATTGGAGTGAAGAAAGGAGGAACAAGAGCTCTGCTGGAGGCTCTGAGAGTCCACCCGGACGTCAGAGCAGTTGGAAATGAGCCTCACTTCTTCGACAGAAACTATGAGAAGGGGCTGGACTGGTACAGGTGAGCCCTGCCGTCAGGAATGAAATTATTCAGTAATATTGTTTGCCACGCTTATTATCAGATTCAATTAATACATGTTCATCTTAACATAGTAGAGTTAATTTAGTCATTGTACAAGTGTCAAATCACTAAATAGCATTTGCATGTGAAGTATCTTTCTGTTCTGAACCATTTACTTAATGACAACTGTTTGTACTGTGAATATGTAATGGTATAATTGATGTGGGTGGCATATGTATTTGGTATTCCATAATTTGGTATAGATGTGTTAATTAAGGCCCTATGAACTACAGAGTGCCAGATAAGTAAAATTGAATGGTTATTGTGTATTTTATGATGTGTTGGTGTTTGGTATGGATTAGCTGCTCAAATCAGGTATAGTGTCACTTTGACAAAAACAAGTTTAAAATGTAGACCTTCAGGAGAGATGAAAGCTTTAACTCAGATGGACACACACACACACGCACACCCACACACACAAACACATATGAGCATGTTCTATGAGCAACACACAAAGACAGTCACACTAAGATTAATGAATTGTGCATATATTGGATAAATAATTTACTATAGGTTCTAAGATTGCAATGTTGATGACTTGGGACATATATGATGTTCAATAGTCTCATTATCGTTGGCTTGAATGTATGTGAAAGCATTGCATTCATTTAAAATATAAATAGGCCAGTGTTAAAAAATCAATTCTAATGAAATGTGAATCCAAATTCACATACAATGATTAATTTAGTCACAAAGGAGTAGTTTTATTAGCAGCCATGTGTTAACATGTAGGTGATTTCACACAATAACAATTTCAATTTCAATTTGGTTCAATTTTAACCAAATACCTTTTTCGTTTATCAACGTTGAATTTATGGGAGAGAAAACAAATCAATTCCAGGGTTCACATGCAGTCTATGGCAGTGGCTCAACAAAGACTTGTTCCTTCATGATGAGCTCTGACCAAGGGAATTCTGCATTTCTAATGAAGCATGAAGCCAGCTGAAAAGCCCCTGATATTGCCACCATTTGCTCACAGCGGCTAAGTTACACCGGTTGTTTGGGTTAGGGAGCGCATGCTTTGATCACACATAGATATCGGAGCTCCTGGCTGTTCATTTAGGCTGTGTTAAAGGCTCATTAGACAGAAAGATGACAGGCTTCTATAAATAATAATACATGTGCTAGTGGAGCTCCTGAGCCAATCAAGTCCCCTAAGAACCCTTCATTTTATATCCAAGACTTTCTTCTGTGTAATGTTAAAATCAGAATTGTGTGTGTGTGTGTGCGCGTGTGTGTGTGCATGTGTGTGTGTGTGCGCATGTGTGTGTGTGTGCGCATGCGTGCAGGGAGGTCTTTGAAAATGTATTTTGCTCTGGGAGGATATACTGTATCTGCTGGGTGTAAAGGTTTAATTCACTATCTTACCGTTCTTTGTACGTGCTGGAAAAATAATTGGGTACTTCTATCTACTGGCTCCATAAATTGCAACACAAGCAAAGTGGCGAACACAGCTCGCAACAACTGTGCCGCTTAACTTCGCAATGTGTTTCAATGTGTGGGGCGAAGCTTCTGAGGGAGTTTGTTTTGATTTGAGATCGAAGTTAGGAAACGTTCGTGATAATGACTAACCCTGTCTTTAATGACAACTGCAGTATTTAATGTCAATACCAGTTGAAGATAGCCATATGTGATATTGTAAATCTTTCATTTGAATCTGAATTTCTGACTTATCAGTTACCTTTTAAAATGAATCACAAACTATTTTAACTTAAAAGTACTGTAATCCTCCCAGCCATATTTATATTACTGTAGACATTAAATAAAACCAACTTTGCTTTGATAATATAGCAAACAGAGGAATTTTCAGGACAAGACGGGAATGATTTATTCAGATGCAATTTGCCATTCCGGTCAGAATTCCAGTCACATTGGTTCCTAATGAGTGCTTAATCTTGTGCAGACCATCTCATGATTGCATCAGACCTTGGAGGATGGCGTGGGCCCAGAACCATTGCTCCTGTCTGTTTCCTCAGCTTAGCCCTCTGACTGTTCAAGTGTTAATCAGAACAGGCATTATAGCAACATAGAGCCTCGCACAAAGCACTCCCAACAGCCACTTGGTGCTTCTCTTGCTGCCAATTAACTGCAGTGCCATGTTCATCAATGTAAAAGTGCTGTGCTGGAATGCAATGTATTCCATTGAAAAGATGATAAGTAGAGACTAAAAGATGCAATTGACTATTGATCATTAGATTAATGTTCACTATGTGCAGGGTGTCTTAAAGGTATCTGTCTTGGATTACCCCGTGTTTGAAACTAATTACTAATACATGGTGGTTTCAGTGAAGGCATAGTTTGCATTCATCTCTACTCTTCCCCATACAGAGCTCACAGGCTCACATATTCTCTACCCCTCGCCCTAAAGGTGCTTACACATGATAAACGGCAAAATAGATCTGTGCTGGCTGTGTCATTGTTTTCCTATGTGGAGAGCAATGACGCTCAACTATGCGGTACCACTACCTTTGCCATTGTGCATATCGTGAAATTTGCACTTTGCGCTGCGCTCAAAGTTACAATTATTTAAACTTTGACCTAGTTACCGCAAGCTAGGTTGCGGCTCGTCTCGCAGAGCCAGCCTTTCCTTACGTAAAGTCTGGGACACAGTGCTGGCTAACTGCGTCAAGATCCGCCTACTTGACAGGAGAGGTATTTTGATTGACATGCACAACAACCAACTACATAACGCAGTGACAAATTCTGACGTTAAATTTATACAGAGGAATTTGTAGAGAAACTTACCACCATGACTCTAGGTATTGTTCTAAGTGTTGCCAACTCTTTTCCAATGAATGTAGTTAGCACTAGCTCCAAAAGCCGACTAGAAGTTGCCAGATGACGTTGTGCGCTCATTTGCATATTGATGGCGTCATCGCGTATTCATTTGAATGCTCCTGCTGGCTCCACCACATACACAAGCACAAGTTACTGACTGTCTGAACACGGCACAAGAGGAGAGGGAGCGAATCCGGCGCTGCCAGACTGTGATTACTCTAAGCAGCATATGAGAATACATTACGAAATTCTATATTTCTTGCTTTTTTCCTGGTCTGAATAAGTTGCTACATTTGTTTCTAGTCGCTTTTTAGAAATAAAGTCGCTAAGAGGGCCTGACAAAGTCGCTAGGTCGATATCGATATCAATCTTTTTAAAATACTTTTTTTCTATAGACTGTTCCATGGTGGGCAACATGGGCAACATGGTGGCCACCATGTGGATAGCACTGTGGCCTCACAGCAAGAATGTCCCAGCCTTTCTGTGTGGAGTTTCCATGTTCTCTCCGAACGTGGATTTTCTCCGGGTGCTCCAGTTTCTCCCACTATCAAAAAACATTCTCCAGTCAGTGTCGAGTGGACCAGTGATTGTACCAGTGACCAGTGACACTGGCTACAATCTGGAGTTAGTCCCTGGGGGCTGCCCATTGGCTGCCCACTACTCCCTTGAGGGATGGGGTAAATGCAGAGGATGGATTTCAAAAAAAGCACATTTACCACACAGACAATATTTGTATAGTTAAGAGATAACATAACATTTTTATGTATGCTTTTAACACTTTAGAAAACAATATCCATTACTTTAGCAGGGCTAATAGCGAGCTAGCTGGCTGGACATTTCCAAACTTTTCAAACTTCCGGTTGAACCTTGTATGTTGCCTTACGGTAAAATGACTCAAGAGTTGAAAATATTCAATGCATGTAGCATTCGAAACGCAACGCAGATTCCCAAAGCATAGATTCGGACTGCCCTGTTGACAATAAATGACTTCTGGCACAACACATTTGGTGGGCACCCGCCGCAAGGCCACATGCATCTTTATGCACAATTGTGTTTCAAAACATGAAAGCAAAAGATAGTACTGAATATCTTGCTAAATGAATAAGAGTATACTTGTATTGGCCTTTTATGAATTTTATGAAAATCCAAAAATGACTAAACTGGAATTTCATTAACATTTGTGCAGGAATATCACTTACAGCAACTAGTATTGACGTCGCTCTGTGGGCGAACATTGTTTAATTGTAGGCTTACAGTATTTCAGTCATTAGAACAGCTCATTTGAAAAACTTGTATAAAAAAATATTTCCAACTGTATAGACAGATAGCACTTATCAAGTCATTAGTCCTTGTTACAGAACAGAATACTGGAATAATTATAAACTATAAACTATAAAATAAACTCTGGTTCAAATAGACACTGCAGAGAAGCACAAGGTTTTGTTTGTATTCGTATGAATACAATAATTAAGTTAATATCCTTTGATTAGCTTAGATTACTGCCGATGCCTTTTTTCAAGATTGGATTGTCAACAGTGAAATTATAGTAGACAATTAAGATATGGTCACATCCTACTAAAAACAAAAAGCATTACTATTATTGTTTTTTTATATACAGTATGCTAAATACTTTTCTCCAAATTGTATTCTGATCCCAGAGGGTAACATTGTTTGCCTTTCTACTTTCACGTCGAGGCCAAAACAAGCCATCTTCAGGACGGCTCTCCTGGAGCTGGTGGGATTCTTATTCTAGCTCAAGGACATTCAAGACAGCAGGAGGGATGCTGCCAGACACAGAGTTTGAAAGCACGTCATCTGGTTAAAGGACGGCTTCACAAACCGCTTGGCCACCTGCCAATACCACACAATACTACAAGATGGCACCATTACCTGTTATTTTATTAATCTTAATGGTAAAATGCTAATTGGGCAGGGGTGGTGTGTACTGTATATTCCACCCTCGAACTTGGTTAGCCATCTGGGTGTTTGACTGTGCCGGAAGGTCGTACTTTAAATTCCCATTGTTGTCCTACCTTTACTTAGCTACCTACTTTAACTTAAAAGCACCTTTACCTTTAAGTGGCTTTGGATAAAGTGTCTGCTAAATTACCTATTTTGTATATGTTCATATTATGATGAGCTCCCAGGCGATGCCAAGAAGCATTACTCGGCTTTTGACCACATAGCAAAAACACTTTTCTTACTAAGCAATCTCGCAACATCACTTCCGGGCGTTCGCCGACCAGACGAATCCCTTCATTGGAGCTGTAACGTTTGATCAGGTTGATGGGGGATCCAAATACTGTAAATCCCCTGCAGACCTTGGTATTCCTTTAAGGAGATAAGCAGTTTCTATTCCTAACCTTAACCCTCGGGATCTTTATAATCCCTACTGACTGCAAGCTGAACCCAACACATGATAGATGATACTATATGTGACCCTTGGAAATACGAGTTAGAACATAATATTTATTTCAATTCAATTTCACTTTATTTCAAACACTGTAGGTCCAAATCATTAAAGAAAGAGATACATAATAACGTTGAATGCAAGAACAGTACAGAAGCAATACATACATATGTTTGAAAATATGGCATATCACATATTATTCATAAAAATTCTTACAGACATGTTCTAGTTTCCAAAAACAAGAAGAACCTTGTATTGTACCAGCACATGAAATTCCTCAACACAGCATGAAAGCTGGGACCGTTAAACATATGACTTGCACTTGTCCATCTCGGGAGCTTACGCGAGAACGCATCATTAAATGCCACCTAAAACCTTTTCATTTTCACTTTACTATAAATGTGTACTGTATACTAGAGTGCAGTACAGAAGGCTTTGAAAATAGCTGTTTTACCATCATCTGAACACATATGAAATTTGACAATTTGCACACTGGCTTCGCACATCGTCATCATCACATAAATTATTTTTGTGCCGATACCGCCAAAATATATTACTTTGTACACCAAATTTCGTGCTTAGTCTGCCATATAAAATGAAGGAAAGCTTTGCTTATGATCCTCATTGGTTTCAGCCATCATGATACCACCCTTTACAGTTATATGTGATGTCATGCTGCACACCATATCTCGAGGAGGCTCTGAACAGTTTCTTTAAGTCAGCACTATAATCACACAGAACGACTAAGCCATCAGCATACACTAGATGGTTGATGAGAATATTCTCCATACAGTCTTTCTCTCCCTTTTAACATTAAAGAAATATTATCCATATAGAACAGGACTATTCAACTCCGGTCCTGGAGGGCCGCACCCTGCATGTTTTTGATCTCTCCCTGCTCCAACAAGGTTGTTAGAAGCCTGATAAGGACCCGTTCATTTGAATCAGGTGTGTTGGCGCATGGATAGATCTAAAATATGCAGGGTGCAGCCCTCCAGGACCGGAGTTGAATAGCCCTGATATAGAACATGTGACAGTACCGATTCCACCTTGTCAGACCCCATTGGTCAACAACTTGGTCAACAACAAGGAAGTTATGCATACATTATGCTCTTAGCTTATGATCTTGTCAATGCACTGCAGCTAACATGGCCAGAATATCACTTACAGTACACAGTATGTAACCTGAATATCCACTGAATACCCACATATACTGTACAGTATGTTCAGTACTGTTGTATTCATGTCAATCATGACATTACATTAAACTACAGTGACTAATTAGACTGAAATTAATCCTCCACCTACTCGTTGACAGTGTTTGTATGCAAACAGGCTGTGTGGCTCATGGCAGAAGACCTGGCAGAATTCCATACACATTTGAATTATTTGCAGTTGATTGAAAACCTTGGACTATACCTTTGACTAAAATGAAAGTCATAGTATAAATCTATTCACTTTTTGTTGCAAGTGGATAACATGTATATTGTATTTGTGTAATGGAAAACTGAATGAAGGTTGCCTTTTAAAAGCATGTTATACTGTGACAATTAAAACACGAGGGTACGTAGAGGACTCTTTTAACGTATGGTCCCTGCTAGCTCTTCCTTTTCTGAAGGGACTCAGAAATAGCAAAGTCTATTTATAAACAAACAGAAAACCTGCCTGATCATCCCTCTGATCCCAGCAACAGAAATGTTGTAGAAATGTGTAATGAGGTCATTAAACACAGCGAGTCTCCATGAATACATTATCAAATCACTATGGGATCTGCGCAGGAAGGTTCAGGGTGCAGAGATGTCACTGCAGTGGGCATCTAATATTAAAACAGGGCAGGGAAGGAATTGTGAATTCATACCAGCTTGAAACATCTACAGTACCAACGCATTATTCTGTGGTTTGAAGGAATCATACTCACTACTGTGGTTCCGCGCCCCCATTCCCAATGCTTTCTAAACCCGTATCACTCTATACAGTATACAGTAGCATAAAATGCAATGATAGTTCACAAGAGTAGGCCATAATACATTATTTGATATCGATGAATGTCTTTTTTATTATTATTCAAATGATAAAGCCGTCAGTATGATTTATTGACAGACACTGCCTCATAATAAAAGCCTCACATGCTATAAATCATCCTTCACTCATCAAATGTCACACCCAGAGACTTTACAGTGTATAAAATAGACCCATATATCGCTTCAAATAGCTATCATTATAAATCATTGGTAGCAGCCTCAGGCCATCTGAATTATCAGTATAGCCAGAAGTAGAACACAGACTTACAGATTATGATGGAGAGAAACTTGAAAACCTCAGAGATATACTCAATGAATTATAAGGCAATTTGAGCAAAAACTATGACAGGTTTACAAACTCGCCTATACTCCGCTAACAACCGAACTTGACCTGCCAGCTACACACGTTATCGTGTCCTGTTTAATTTGTCATAATTATATGCACATTCTTCTCAAAGGGCAATGTGTACGGTGCATTAGGAAGCCAAGCACATTCCAATGTAGTGAAAAGACCCTCCAGATATATTCTGATGCAGAATTTCAATGTGAGACAATCTCTTGTGTTTATGTCACTTCTCCCAACTTGTCCCTTCTGATCAGGGCAGTGTTCATTTTGAAACCAGTCAGGCATGCAAGAAGCAAAAACATGTCCTATGGTCTCCTGGTCATAACATCCCTGTGTTGCTAAAATGACACTTTAACTCTGTGTGTAATAAAGGCAGTGGACATGTGGCTATAAATCACAAGTAGCCATGTTGTCACACTTCTCTGTGAAAAGATGCCGTAATAAGAAATACCATACTATGATGTAATAATAATAATATTGCTTGTATTATTGAGCACCTCTAAAAACCGAGTTTACAAGTTTATTTGATTATCTAAACAATAGAACAAAAAAACAAATAAATAAGAATAATGGGTGAAGAATGGGAGAGAGGAATAATTTGTCTTCTTGTTCTTATTATTATTTTAAATACATAACAAAAAATGTACTTTGGTGAAAAGAAAGATGTTATTTGAAAAGTGAAAAGTGAAAGTCTTAAAGTTAATTCAGCACTCAGTATAAACCAATAGATAGTGGAATTGTTTGTTTTGCGCTGCACTCCATGTTCACCAGAAGATGATTTACCCTAGTTGCCAGCTATTTAAGTCTTCATTAGTTGATGTTTTGTAAGACGTGGCCTTCAAAAAGATGCCAAAGAATGTGTGAATATCTTCTTTGTTTGACTTTCAATGTGCTTTACTCATTAGAGCATACAGTACATCATGGCTCCCAAGTCCACACCTCCCAGCAAGGCTGTACAATGAAGTTCTCTCCATTATTTTCTAGATTTGATCAGTTTTTTTAGCAGATTTCTTAGAAGAGTAATCTTTTAAAGTCAGTTGGTGGAGGCAGTGTCAATATATCCTGTTGGCCACTGCATGACTTTAGAAAAAGGAACAGTGTGTGCTCTGGCAGGGTTATACCATACCTGGAGCTTCCAGACATTAGACAGGCCCCTCTGACAGCCACTGTGCAATGTTGACATGGATCCAGTGCCGAGGCCGGCAGCATAAACCCTAAATCCAAATGTTTATCCCTTGTTTAGACCCTACATTCCCTCCCTCGGCTGCTCCACAGGCGGCTTAGCTCCTAGCTCCTCCACCCACCTGATTAGCGGCCACGCGCTACTCACGGTCGGCGTGGAGTCAGGAGGGTGTGAGGTGAGCCAGG
>JAODTR010000023.1:1095778-1110308 GCA_025399935.1 Amblyopsis rosae | reverse complement strand
TGTGGCTCGGGAAAGGGAAGTTTGGGGTCCCCTGCTGGAGCTGCTGCCCCCGCGACCCGACTCTGGATAAGCGGATGTGGATGGATGGATGGAGTTATTTATTAATGTTTAATGTTAAATATGTATCTTTCTACATTACTATAATGTAACATGTATGTCAGTTGCAGTAGAAATATCCAAGCAGTGCTTAAAGATATATCAGGATGCTAAATTCATTACTGGCGATGTGGTTGGCCTCAAAGTGTTGGCTTAGATGCCAGTTGGAAGGTGTGGTGTTTTATTTATGGTCAACTTCAGTCAAATATGATTGGATAAGTGCTAGCCATTTTTCACAGACAAGGAAATCTATCATTTTCAAACTGTCATATTAGTTGGTTCTGCTTAACTGAACCATATCTGCAACATTTTCTGGATTCATGTTAACCTTTGCCTCATGTGTATTCAGGTGTAACTTCAAATTACTGTTTGTGTTTTAAAAGGCCAAGGCAAGTAATTGTGTCTTACAGTTGCAAGTTAACACTTGTTAAATAGTTGTGTGACAGTTATTTCATTGTTTTGTATAAGAAATTATCATATTTTCTTGTTGTTGGTGCATAATTAAGGGATAATGTTTTTAGCCAGAAATAACTATTATGTTATTTTAGCTTACTGTTACTTAATTGTTTCGGACATGGCAATTGCTTGTATTATTTTGTAGTCTCAACATCAATATTAAGATAATGTGGTGAAAATGAATTACACTTGAAATGTACAGTACTGTAGCCTGGGAGTCATTTTATCATCTCATCCCTATTTAACAGAATAATAGTATCAACAAACATTAGAAATAAAACTACTATCACATTTGTTTCCAGTTGCTTTATGTAATTTCTGATAAACAATTTAAGAACAACATATCTAATAAGTGTATTTATATTGTCTGTTTATAACAAATACTAAAACGGACAGGTATGCACATCTATTTTTAAATATTTGATCAAACATTGCTATGGTTTTCTGCCTTGACTTGGACAAAAATGCAGTAGACTGAAATAGACTATATATCATGCATGCCGTACACCACTGTGACCTAGTAATGCGGTATTACGACATTTTAAGATATATCCTTAAATGTGTCCCTCACGACCTGGCTTTGGACCACGAAGGGCATGTGAATATAGCCTCAGTTCCCTGCCGCCTGGAGTACACTTAGCTTGCCACAGTTGTCGGGAAGACGTCCTTAGAGGCTCCGGGGAAAGGGGTGGGGTGAAGGTTTGATCTGGAATAGCTGTCAGTCCAATCCTCCTCTCTTACACTGTACAGTGTACATACTGTGCTGTATCTTGTATATACATACATTACATTTGTATTTACAGTACACCATTTATTTAGCTGATACTTTACTACTGTACAAAGCGATTTACAATTAGTACAATACATTTGTCTGAAAAGGTCATACGCCAGCAATCCTAAGAAAACAACATTGTTAGAATAATGACAGCATCATGTCATCAGGGCTAACGTGCATTATTACTATATCACCCAATCCTCAAAGATAATGGCCAACTTCCTAAATAATAAAGCGCTTAGAACATAATACTGTGTTATATACATATTACATATTATATAGCCACACGCAAGTGAAGAAAAGTCCAAACCTGAAGGTTGGCAAGCGGGCTGGGGAAGTCATTGTAGAATTGAAAACCAATATTGTTGTGGTGGGGGAGTACTGGCAGGGATTCCCAGCATGCCTTGGGGCAATAGACTTTTTGCTAGCCCCAGTTGTTATTGTTTAGTTTATGCTTCCCTTTTGCGTCTAATAGAAGGGTATGTGTATGCAACGTTTAGTCTTCATGTTGTGTTAGTTAATTCTTGTGTTAATTTAACGATTAGGCCATTTGTGCACCGTAAACGTGACTATCACCATTGTATTCCTTTCGTACTATGCTGTTGTGTGAGTATCTGTTGTTTGCTCTTGCAAAATCTTTGCTATTGAAAGCAAAGGCAATGCCATTTTTCAGTAAAGAACCCAGCTTGCGGCAATATCCATTATCAATTCAATGACTTTATCTTTGCCATTATATGACATCAGTACAGACCATGTTAGTGTATATCCAATACGATTACAATACGATACTGCAATTGAAGTGAGCAAAACCTACAGTTAACATTCAGGCCTAACAATCGCCCAGTAAGCTACAACACTTGAGATGGTAATGAGTCTGTGCTTACATCTTTCTGTATAAGTGGTTGAGGATACAAAATTTATTTAACCCTCCTTTTCTTTCATGTTGGTGATGGTGTTCCTAGTCAAAAATGACAGCCCCATACTATCATCTAGTGTGTTTATCAACTTAAATTCTTATATTTGCTATTAATAGCCTGTAGGCCTCATTGAAGGCCTCATTGAAGTAAAAATACATCATTTATGGATTATTTTGACTACAACACTCAGATTAAACATACTAAAAGATAGATCACATACAGAGAGAACTCTGGCGCCTCTTCTGGCGCCTCTACTGGCCTTGGTAATTACTCGTGACGCGTAACGGCGTCAAAGGCACCACATTATATGTCAGACATCTGTACTATTTTGTTCCAATGTTTAAAGGTGCTGTGTGTATAAAAGTCACCTGCTCCAAACCATTAGGGGTCAGCATTTCACCAGAATATTGTGGCATCCTCTACTTTCCCCCTCTAATTTGACTGTGCTATAGGCTAATAAAAAAATAAACCAACGTGATTTAAGCCATCAAGGCAAGAATAGCACAATTCAACTAAAGTGCTAAAACTCTGAGAGCCAGTAAACAACACTGCTATTTTATAATATTCATGTGCCACTGGCTTAATACAGTTTTGAGCAAGACCTTATCAACAAGAAAACAGCCACATACAGCCAGACAATGTCATGGCCATATGTAACGGTATATGGTTTGCAGGCAACTGTAATGTGTCGGTAGCGGCAGGTGCAGGCCAGATGACAAGAAACACAAAAACCAAGGGATAGACGACCACGCCTTGCTCTGAGTTTAACCTGTTGCACCTGTTGCACAGTTACAGAAGTCAGAACACACACAGTCTCATGCCCTGGCTGTAGACTAATCTGCATTAGCCATACCGAACTATAAAGTCGGTTAGGCCTGTAGGTAAACTTTGTTTGTTTAATAGCATATACACAGATGCGCTACTGACTATAGGCTATGTAATCATGTATTATGCTAGTGTAGACTATTGGTAACATAAATAAAACAGAACAGAACCAAATGAAAAAGTTAAAATGATGATTGTTTGGTAGTTTTGCGCAAGTCTGAAGTTGTTTAAGTGATTTCTATCATTTTTTTTAAGCAGAAAAAAATATTGATTTTATGTTAGTTTTGTGTACATTTTTGCCAATAAGGTGTCCAGAGGGTAGTACATTTGAGGAGGGCACAAGGTTTAAAGACTGTTTTAAAGAGACTAGAATTTATTATTTAGTGTCAAGTAGTTATTACAAAAGTTTCCAATTGTCCAATGCTATAGCTATTTATTAGATACTAGCAGACTACTATATTTTCAAATAGTTACTAATATATATTTCAGATTTACTGCTAATGTTCATTAGATTAGGTACTAGTATCTAGTTCGATAACCACTAGTATGTATTAAAGTCTTAATAAAAATTGCAGATTAATCAAATTAGTAATGATTAGATTTGTTTTCTAACATTTTCTTCAGTTTACAAGTAATTATTAATTGGTTTTACTATATTTTCAAATAGCTACTACCCTATATAAGTGTTCTGTTTTACTGGAACCAGTTCATTACATTACACATACTATATTGCATGTGTGAATAGAGAAAATCACTAGCTGTGCCTCCACAGTCATGCAGGTAATTTACCAAGAACAATGTGTGAAAAGGGCTTTATAGTATCTAGTACAGTATATATTCTGTATATTTGAATTTTTTGTGTGCACACACACTCACATGGTGGTCTGGGAGAGGATGTTGGTCCATCTGACGAATGAGCATGTGCCTGAACTCAATTGTATACATCAATGTATTCTCACACATTCATTTCTAATGATGGTCATATTTGAGCGGGAACACCATAGGTGTACAAAAGTTAAATAAAACACTCAAAATATAATAAAAATTATCTAAATGTATTTTGTGTGATCAGATGCCATGTGGACAAAATCATGGAACCTTAGGACAATCAGATGAAATGATCCACATTCTTCAAAGAGAACGCAGGAGGGTTAGATAAGTGCTATATATCCCACAGCGTCTGTGAAGACGGCACTTATGTCTTCACGCTTGTTCTACCAGTTGTTGAGTGCAGGTTGGAACATTTTTCACCACTGCCCTCGTGTTTGTACTGGAATATAATCACAAACTCTTTGTTGTTTTAAGTATAAGGGGATTGACTGCAGATAGCCACAATGTATTTCTCTACAAAGGCCCTGATGGATTGCTGCTGATAAAGCAATCTGCCTACACCCTCGTTACACCCGTTATTTGCTCTTAGAAAACAATTCATGAAATAAATGTGTTTTCTTTTCACTTGGCATTGTCAATCCACACTTAAGCTCTTATTTACCAAAATAGTCCTAGAACCCAGTTAGCTGTCACTATAATATAATACGGTTGAATGTGAACTTTGTGGAGACTACATAACATATTTTGTGACTGTGTGAAGATTCTCTACCAAGACCATGTGCCAGAAAACAAAAATGACACATCATTTGCATATAATTAGGTCATATGTGCAATCATAGTATTTAAAAATGGAACACAATTTGACTACATTTAGAATGCAGGCAAAAGTAGCCCAAATCTGAATATGTACAGCATTTTCTTTCACAAGTGTGTGTGTGTCTTTGTGTGTGTGCGTGTGTGTGTGCGTTTGTGTTTGTGTTTGTTTGTACAAAACCATGCACAAAGAATATCAGATCTTTTCCATTCTGATTTGGACCACATTCATACAGTATTTGGTCCAAAATCAGATAGATCCTATATACTGTGCATATTGTATACATATATTCAGTTACAGTAGGTCTGATATGCATACCAGACCAATCGACATATAACGACATAATGGTATACAGTATATGTAACCCCGCATATACAAGTGGTACACTCTATACTGTTTGCGTGTGTGTTATTCGACATAACATATTATTACTTAGTCTAAGCTGAACCATACAAGATGTGATATACTGTACTTCATTACCCATGGGGGAACAGTTTGTATAAGGCTCAGTGTTGCCGGATTCAATACAATGTTTCATCATTGCATCATTGTACTTTACATATTCAGGACTTTGTCTTTCCAGCTCTCATTATATTCTGCCTCTCATATCAGGGGTCATTTTCTTCTGCTATGCAGTTGGACGTTCACCGTGCTAGGCAACTTTCTTTTCACACTTTCTTTTCTCATCGTTTATGCATGTAAATGTAGATGCATGCGATCTAAAAACACAGGACGTAAAATGTTATGTGATGTGTTCTCGATCTTGAGCCAGTAAACAGCAGATGGTAAGCAGGGCCTCTTAAGCGCTATGCATTTTATTTGCCTACCCACCTGAATGACCTGGGTTGAGCTGAGCAGCTGATGCAGAGTGGAGAGGGAGCTCTTGTTTACTCCAGTCGCACAAGGCTGCTAAGCCAAAGGAGTCATTTGCCATGCACAGGGAAATTAGCTTGTTTATCAGCATTTTGATTTTTGTTACTCTCCGTCCCACTGACATGTCGTGATCCGTGACTGATTTCCAATCAAAATTGGACCTCAGTCATGGAGGAAAGGATCTTTGCTTGTGCATTTCCATGCTTTTTTTTCTTTCTCCTCTTTATAATTAAACATATAATGAGCAGCATTGAGACTGATGAGGACAATAGCTTGTTATGTGGATGCATTCTAATATGTAACCTTGAACATTGTGTATCTGTCCTGTCATTTGGATGTGCTCCACAGAAGCATGCTGCATTACCGCCACGCTACTCTCGCCCACAACTACAGTTACCCTCTGCGTACCTACACCAAGGGTTTACATCGAAGTTATACGTTGTATGGCTTTCTTTCAAGGTCTTTATATACAGTAGTTTCCACACCCTTACACGGTGACATTACATATACTGTCATACCGCACTTTCCTGTTGGATTAAAATAGCGAGCAGCCAAAGACCTTGAAAGGGTATAGAAAAATCTTTATGCATTCATTACCGTAATTGAGGAAGTGCGAAACCTTGATGGAGTATAATGAAAAGTAATACTTTGTTATGCAGTCACTATGCTATCTGTAGATATGTTTAATATCCCATTACAGGCCAGGAGGTAACCACAGTTCTCTTGTGTCTGGAGACAAACAGAATCCAGGGGGAAATTACCCATCAGGAATGCAATACTGTTACTGAGATGCAATTACCAGGCCACTTGCCAGACTTGGATCCCAGTGTCCGTGGATGTGTGTGTGTGTGTGTGTGTGTGTGCGCGAGGATGGTCGATACAGTATGTGCATAACATTTGATGTGCATTGTAAAGTAAATTGGATTCTGTACCACATAACAGCTAATTTAGAATATGTCCAAGATGCAAATGATTGATGTGACGACACGCTGGCTACTGCTTCTATGGTATATCGAAGATCCAGGAGACATTCCTCACTAACAATGTACCGCAATGATGAATCGACTAGACGTTTCTTCGACTAAATCATACGCTCATTTTCCGAGAAAGGACTACTTAATATTGGGAAATCACACTGCATACTTGGACCCTGTCCCTTGTTCTTTTCTCTTCTTTTTCACTCTATATCCTGGAGCACTTGTGCTATGTTTGTTGCGAGTAAATAGATTCTGTGTCTCGGAGAGGATTTAATGTACCAATTTAGCACAGAGTTGCATCGCCCATAAACAAAAAGAACGGCAAGGATGGCAATGCATGTCGGTGTGAGCATTTGATAAGGATTTGCTTGAGGCAAATGGAATGCTTTATTATTGGTACAAAAAAAAAATAGAAAATGTAGCGAACAAGACATTTCTATAAATTGTACTTGCCCTGGCATTGATCTGTGCCACGACGACATTCTCGGGCACAAAGTTGAACAGAATATTTATGGCAAAGGCGAATAGCTTTGTTAGCTCTCCATGAATTGCAGCATGTAATCTAATAATTAATCACCTCTGCTTTCGATGAACAGCCTTTTACCTAAACCATGGGGCATAGATGGAATAGGAATAGCAGCCTGCCTGCAATGATGAGTTTGTGCGAATGCGAAGCAGCAAAAGTGCTGCATAGTGTATGGAGGCCCTCGCGTGAATAATAAATGTATGACAAAACAATACCCCAGGCACGGTAGTATTAATGATATGCACTGAACTCATTATTAAAGTTCCAAAACAGCTCCTGGAGTAACACATATGGCGTCAATTAAGCAATGAGCATACTTGCTCGCCCGATCACTTCATCTCCTTTCTTTTATCTCTGGTTACACTGTGGATGTAATTAGCTGTGTGTATCTCCTTACAACATAATGTCCGGTGTGATAATAATTGTTATTTCCACTTGTAATCTCAAGTAATTCACTGCTCAATAAAAGCACAGCAAAACTTGCTCGCTTGCGCAGCCTGCATCCTCTGGCTTGTCTTTGCCCACTTGTATTAGGTGAAATCTTGACGCTCTCGCCTCTTTTTGTTCACAGAGACTTGATGCCGTCGACGCTGGAGGGACAGATCACCATGGAGAAGACGCCCAGCTACTTTGTGACGAGCCACGCGCCCAAGCGCATCCACTCCATGGCCAGGGACATCAAGCTTATCATTGTGGTGCGTAACCCCGTCACCAGGGCAATTTCAGACTACACGCAAACGCTGTCCAAGAAACCGGAAATCCCAACTTTCGAGGTGTTGGCTTTTAAGAACCGAACTTTGGGCCTCATTGACGCCTCGTGGAGCGCTTTGCGTATAGGGATATATGCGCTGCACTTGGAGACCTGGATGCAGTACTTTCCTCTTTCCCAAATGCACTTTGTCAGTGGTGAGAGGCTAATAGTGGATCCTGCCGGCGAGATGGCCAAGGTGCAGGACTTCCTTGGACTCAAGCGGATCGTAACGGATAAACACTTTTACTTCAACAAAACCAAGGGATTTCCCTGTCTGAAGAAGCCAGAGGACAGCAGTACGCCCCGGTGCCTAGGCAAGTCCAAAGGAAGAACTCACCCTAAGATAGAGGCCGACGTGTTTCGCCGGCTGCACAAGTTCTACAAGCCCTTTAACATGATGTTCTACCAGATGACCGGCCAGAACTTTGAGTGGGAGCTGGAGGAAGGCGGCGAGTCACGGAGCTCTCAGGACTAGCAGGGCTGTGTGGCACGGCACAGCGAACACCCCACCACCAGCCTCCTCAGTACAAATCACACTAGCGTCTCGCTTCATTCTCACACACAGAGTGCTCGAGCACATCAATCAATCATGGCTGTCTCCGCTGTGTCTGTACCCATGCTTTTACTCCCCCCATACCACCCACCACCCACTACCCCATTCCATACTAATGCAGTTGATGAAGGCAGAACATTGTTGTATATATTATACATAGAATACATTTATATTTGTGAACAGGAGAGATGTTTAAATCGTTTTGTTTTGAAAGCATAGAGCTAATATAATGATCATGTTGATTATGGCGGTGCATGCGATGAGTTAAGTGTCCTTACCTCATGAGCCCTGAGGGGAAACACACGCTTTCATGTTTGTTCTCCTCTACCTTCCCCGCAGCTCGTTGCCCTCACACCCACACCAGCGTGTACACAGTGTAAACAGACCTTCGAGCCAAATGGATGAGGAATGCTATATACGTATCGTAACTTTGAACACTTCCCTGCTGCTGTAGAAACGCGAGGGAGAGCACGACAAGACGCACAGCACCCCCCCTCCCCCCCGACATGCCCTCATCTTTATGACTTTATGAGTCGCCAGTGTTTGGAGTGGAGACGATCTTTTGCCAATTCGATCGACGGGTTAATTTATTAATGCTTGTGTCAATATTTCTGTGGCGTTGCACTCATTAATAATGACATACGTATTGACGACATGGAGTAGACACGTTCAGGTTGGATGTCAGCATCTGGCTGCATAGTTAGCGATTAGCATACTGACAAATATAGCACTCTCAGATCACTGACAGTATGATATGACAAAAATTCCCCAGAAAATATGGGATAGTTGCATATTCAGTAATACTGCATCTCAACAGGAACATGTTTAATTGTTTGGTTCCGTGTTTGGCCAAAAGAAAAAAACAAAATTCACCGTATTAGAGGCAATAAACTTGACAGACTGACAGACCCCGACTGTTTACCATACGACCTTCTTCTAGTTGGATTAATATAAGTCAATAGGGGCAAAGAACAACACGGGAGGACCAACCAGAAGTCTGTTAACAAACATCTGCCGCCGTATCCGTCAGTCGTTAGAGATTAATGGCTTATTAACTAAACCTGTTCCTGGAACAATGTCAATGTCAGAGCCCGAATTTACTATGAGCAGTGTTACATACATGCCCAGATAGAATGCTGAGCCATTACTTGTGTGTATCTACATTGAATCTGTTCATGCACTGTACTGTATGTCATGGGAATATGCTATACCTGACGTTTAATGTGTTCACCAGTAACAACTGAACTGATACACATATCTCAGAACAGGTGACAATAACAGGGTTTCACAGGTAAATGCTCATTTCTATAAATCATGTTTTATTCATGTTTCATCCAATGAAATAATATAACTGAGCCTCTTTTTTGCATAACCTGCTTTCTGTCTATCTGTCTGTCTGTCTGTCTGTTGTCTCTGGACTTTTAATCAACTGAGACAATCAATCGAGTCAATGAGTCAATAAATGCAGTGTGCTACACGTCAATGCCTAGTGCAGCTATGATGTATTGCACTGTTAATCTTCCCTGTTCTCTGGCCATGCGAGGCCGGGTTGGTTCACTCTGCGCGGACCTCTGTGTCACTCAGGGGAGGCCAGGCACCAACAGCTAGTTACGCACAGCAATTGATTCAATCAAAGGCAAGAACTCCGCAGCCTTTCTCACTGCGCCGAACCCCGCTCAGTTTTCCATCGAGTCGTGCCGTCCCAGTCACATTTTCCACCTCGAGACCGTCGTGGGCAGGAAGCTATTCCTTGGTGTCCCCTCGACAATCTCCCTCCCCCTCTCTCTCTTTCTTTGTTCCCCCCCCCCCCCCCTCCTTCCTCCATACACACACACACACCTCCTCGTTCACACTTTGTCGCTCTCTCTCAGCAACACGCCTCATAAGCGCTGTCGAGCTTCTGGCTGGTGAGCCAGCAGAGACACGTAGGTGACAGTGCCGTGCCATGCTTTGTTTTCGCAAATGACATCACATTGAGAACCCCAAATATACTAATTCCACATTTTAAACCCACTATCTCTTTCTGATATATCTATCTGACAAAGGGCTGTTCAATGAGACGAAAGACAATAGATTCGAGAGGAGATTTGAGAGCGTATATCGCACATGTGGTACAATCCATATCGGTCCCCTCAGATCTATGCAATCTCTGCTACTGCAGCAAAAGAAATGAGCTGAAAGGAAATCATGGTGTTATCAGGACAACCAAGCACTCCCATTTCCTGTGCGCCAAGCGTCTATGAATATGCACTCTGCGCTCCAAAGTGCCTTCATTTGCATTTCCAAAGCCCAGCACGCATGAGGGAATTCCCTCGCAAAAAAAAAAAAAACAAGAAAGAAAGAAACTAAAAGTTAGAGCCTGTATTTCTACCTCTCATTAACAGATTTGCCTCCTGCTTGTTTTAAGGTGCATATTGAAGTTCAGTACTTTGATAGGTCCCGCGAGAGTTCAGGCGCATCAAAAGGCCTACTAAGCTGTCCTTGACGTGCTGCTCCCTCTGGGAGTCATGCGGTGTTGTGTGTTTTTGCCAAAGTAAGACACAGCAACACAGGGGAGGAGGATTACCCCCCTCATCACTACACCCTTAGTACTCAACTATCAGCGCTTCTCTCTGATGATCAACGTCATTAGCATGGAAGGTAAACATTGTGTTTTGTCGTAACACGTGTACTGGTTTGAAACTCGGAAACCTCATCCCAAAAGCCTGCAATAAATCACACTACTATGCTACAAATAGTGTGAGAAGCTCCTGATTAGCTTCTTATGCCGTCTGTACTTACCTCAGACACTAGCTCACTGTGTAAACCAAGCCACAAGGTGGACAACTGTGATTCATCTCAGCTGCCATTGGAAATTATTGATTAGCTATTTCATGATATTAACATACATTTATGGACACAATAACTCAAATTTAACTTGACTAATGCAATACCTAATACGCTTATGGACAGAGTGTCATATAAATCCTTGATACTCTTCATTACAGTATCTAAATCAATTTGAGTCTTGAGCAATGTAGCATCCATTAGTTGACCATGGTAACATTAGTTTTTAACACTGACACATAACATCTTTAATCTTACAGAGAACTGAGAATAATACTGCTGCCTTCCTTCACACCTGATGTACCTGTGATTCAACGTCATCACACTTTCTCTAAATAAATAAGGCAAAAACCTAAGAATTAATACACGTACTGTACATCCATCCACTTATCCACCAATGCGAACCGAGCTTTGGTGTTGCTTTGCCTTACAAGTACCTATCACCTTGTTAATGTTGTCTGTATTAAACTGAAGGTAGTGATCAACAAAACAATGTTTTAACACATTCTACATCAGTATGTTTCTCAAGGTCTTGGATGCCGATACACATTCCCTGCCTCAGGCCAACATACTGTGCTGTACAGTACTTATTACTGTATACAGTATTAAGTATACAGTGGCAGGGGTTGTCAAACTTTTCAGCTCGCATACCCCCAAATATCAGTGCAAGAAACTCGCAACCCCCACTATCCCTAGCAGTGGTAGAAGAATATCCATCAGATATACATCAGAATAATGTATAAACTGTAACACTAGTAACAATTATGGCTTAACTATAAAATTTTAATCATTTAAAATTGTTATTTAATTTCTGAAAATCATCTTTTGACCCCCTCATATGGGTCTCGCGACTCCCTGGGGGGTCCCGATCCACAGTTTGAGAACCACTGCTCTACATCACATAAAGACACTTTAAGACTCCAAACACAAAAATATAAAGAAACACCTCACATTCTCTATGCCTAAATCATAATTTCTGCAATGTTTTTAAAAATGTATTTGAGTGAAGGATTGGCCCGGTTTCTGAGCAGGAATATTTCATATAGTTCAGTCAATTTTAGATTCGGGGCCGAACATACAACAGACAAAAAAAAGTATATACAAACATACCGTATCTATGTTTTATTCTGTTACTTAGCAATTCCGAATAACACTCCTAAGTAGCTACGGGTGACCGTATCAACTTATACACTTGCTTCAAACCTTCTAACCTTTTTGTCATCCCACATAGCAAGCAGCACACTGTTACTTGAGCTGCATGGAGCCTGTTCTTCAACCTCCTCACCCAACGCTCATTCTCCACATGGGCCTACACAGTACTCTGCAGACATCTGCAGCTTCATTCAACTTCCAAGAAGAATTACTGCACATATAGCTAATGATTATTTATTAATTACAAGTCAAATGATTGCCACTAGTATACACATTTTGATGTTGTTAAAATGATACTGTAATATACAAATGAACTGGACGAGTCTTTAGAAAGTTTTTTGTTTAGAGATAAGCTGATTAGAGCTCCAATAATGGATTAGTATAGGTTTCAGATACCCACACAACTGACACTTGATACGCAACTGTCTACCAACAGACCTTATTCACACCGCAGACATCTTCCTTTGGGTGGGAAAGCAACAGTAGTTTCTGGGTGAAAGTAATATAAATGCAGCTGGAACGTTTTACGTTCACTCAGGAGGCATAAATACGACACTAGCTTTTGCAGTAAACTGTTATTCAGTCTAACTAAGGTCTATTGTGTGAGCTTATGAATGCTGTAAGGGGAGGAGTAGAGAAGATGTGAGTTCCTCGGCACACCCAATAAGGTTTTTGTCATTCAATCTGAATATCAGTTCCAGACGAGGCATGCCTGCAATTAGCCACATATTGTCTATTTTTAAAAATAAGCTAATCACTGACTAAAAACAGCAATATTTTAGGATAAATAAATATGTTGTTATTGTAAAACAATCCATTAGGAATGCATGAGTAAGGCAGTAAATGGGGAGAAATAAGTCAACTCACCAGATGCAGAGCACATCCTTTATACAGCATGTGTACTACAGCTACTGTACATTTATCTGGAAATAGATAGTAACAATAAATAGTCTGCTCCACAGCCATATAAAGAGAGAGATTCGTCATCTCCGTTCACTCCAATGGATCGTTTTTTCACAACAATGGCAGATCGTGGAGCCTCAAAATAGTTCCCGGAAGTTAGCCTAAATACAAAAAGTACCCTATAAATTATATTTTAAATGTAAATTGGTGAATTTATTGACTACTATTTACCAAAAAAGGAAGTTACATATCTGTGTATATATATTCAAATTGCCCACCAAGAACGTCCATGAACTATTTTGCCATAGGTTTTGCCTCTCCATGAACCATGTGACCGATGACAATTTCAAACTTCCGTTGGTGTGACTCATTCCCATTTGGATAAGTTGCGTTAGCACAACAGGAACCAGTCTGTATTGTACATAATTACAGTCTGAAGTAATATGTAATTCCCTTATCTTGTTCATCTGTGAGGAACTTCAATTTCCTCTGGAGTGATGGCATTTGAGGATGTTTCTTCATGGTAGGCGGAAAATTGTTATATTGCACAAAAAGCACAGATTTGATTCTGCCAACTATCAATATTGTTGTGCTCAACAACCCATGGAGATGTCAGAATGTTCCGTAGCTTTGATAATGTACAAGTACACACTCAGAAAACAAACTTTTTGTCCAATGGGTCACACAATAGGTACACATACGCAATAACTGCATTTAACAACACACTTTATCTTTAGGATTTCCAGCTATTCTGAATTGGATTCTAAGGGACCAGGGTTAAGCTTGTAGCTCCAGGCCATGATTCGGCTCTGGTGAGCTACAGTAAATCCATGTTTCCGGTTTAATACAAATTAGCAGATTCATTGCATACTAACTTCTCATTAGCATATTTAGTGTGTCAGCTTAAAGGATGAGTATGTCATCTTGGAAAAACCAGTAACTTAGCCAGATTTTGAAAGATACAATTGAAAAAAAAGCACTGCCCCTTGCTGCAATCATCCTTCCTATCATCCATGCCTCCAATACACGTGAACGCGCAATGAATAGGATGAGTCCACCGTCCACCGGAGTAGCATTCGTCAAAGAAGCACATCATCTCTGCTACCGGTACTGATAAGAAATGGCTCAACATGTAAGAAAACAAACATTATAATAATGAATGTAAAAATAACTATTGTTATTACTCACACCTGTCAAGCTAGCGCTTTAGTAAGTTTGTTATGAGTAGTGCATCTGTATGCCTTCGGTAGAATCC
>JAODTR010000023.1:1067127-1095678 GCA_025399935.1 Amblyopsis rosae | reverse complement strand
TGACATAATTATAAATAAATAAATATATATATATTTTTTTATATATTTATATATATATATATAATATATATATATAAATAAAAGTATAAATAAATAAATAAATAAATAAAAGTATAAATAATTTAATGAATAGAAAAATAATAGAAAGAAATTATAAAATTTGTGTAACAAAAAAGGCAATTTCTGTATTTTCACATGTATTTCTTTATTTATTTGAGCATTTCTACATTTATTTATTTATTTAATTATTTTTATATACATTTATTTATTCTTACATTTATTTATCAATAATTTTATTTATTTCTTTCTGTATTTATTTATTTATTTATTTCCGTATTTCCACATTTCCTTGTTTTATTTATTTCCGGATTTCCGTGGCCGTAAATGTTAAGAAGGTAGGCGGTCCTACCTCAGGCTACAGCCAGATTGGTTATAGGGGTGTGGTTGGAGCTACTACTACCGCCCCTAGCCACATACAACTACCTAAAGATCGGGAGTGATCAGGACAGAGCAACGATTGCAAACCACAGTAGTGAATATTTTCAGAAGACATTGCCTAGTTGCCATGCTTAACAGCTAAATACATCAGAAATAAAACATCCTATAGTCTATCCTACAGCCTATTTCCAGTCGGAAACCTCCCGTTTAAATGTCACTTAACATCTGTGCACTTTCTGAGGCTGGTAGATTTTAAGAATAAGCATATGCATTGCCTTTGGCATTCTTAGCGTAATTGTGGAAGCAAAGCAGAAAATGTAGATGATTGGAAACCCGCCGTTCTAAAATTGATGTCATGTCACGTCTCTGGCTAATTACGTGAGAGTAGACTAGAGTCGACTACTGTAATAGTCTAATTGTCCAACTATAATATCCAGTCTGATTCGACTACAAAGACAAGAGAAATGGTTGTTATTTACTAGACAAACTTTTTATTTACAAACGGTGAACAGCAGCAAAAACGATCATTTAGATAGGCTATCTATGCAGGTTACACTCCAAACTACGCTTTTCTTCAGCGTGCCGGCGAACCGACAGAATATATACGTGCTGGCTCTATACGTGCTGGCTCTTTCTCCGTGAAAGCAACACCAAACATCCAGTGTTCCTTGAGAAGTAATAAAATGTAATAGAGTTGTAGACTACACATTCTCAAAACAATAGAAAAGACGAGTTTGCACTTCCTAAACATCCTACAAATGTTTGTATACAGTGCCACATTTCGTTTTGGGAAATATCGCTACGACACAAATTCCAGGTCGCGTGTCCTAGGCGAAGGGCCGCGTGCCACCCAACCTATGCAACCGACACGGCAAATATGTTCAGGCCTTCCCTCTGGCAATAGACATTTTAATTAGTTTTGTGTGTGAGTACGGGACATAGGTAGGAGAGCAATAGCTTATTCTTCGATTTAGTTAACCTAGGCGGTACACCCCTAGCCTAAATCTGCTTTTAAGCAACTGCCTCAAAGGTTTTTGAGTCAGAGTTGTAAAGGAAGACTGCACACAAAGATGCAATTTAAATCTTGCTCTCAGGACAATAATTGGATAAAAGCATTATAAATGTCCTTTATAAAACTTTAAATGACTCTGGCCATTTAGTATTTTTGAGGTGGCTGTTATGGTCCAACTTTGCTAACCAAGGAACAATGAACATTATATTGAGAAAATGGGAAGCCATGCACTTGAAGTTCAGAGAACATGAAACAATAATATATAAAGTCTGAGTGTACACACACACACACGCACGCGCATGTGCACGCACTTGCACACGCACACGCACACACATTTACACTGGTGTGTGTGTTTTGGAATGCATTTCCAACATAACTGTCATGTTCTCTGAACCAAAATATGCTGGAAAGTGATTCTCTCATTGAGCATCCCTGCATAGCTAATTAAAGTGTAACAGAATTAACGTATTAAGAATATTATTCATGCACAACACAATGCAAATACACTAATGCAATTACATACAGTAAGTTTGACGTGGATTTCAATGTCTAAATGTTTTAATGATTTACATGTTTTTACCTGGTACCACACATGCCCTTTACATGGATTACACATGATCACAAGTTTCACAAGCAATTCCACATGAATGTCACATAAACAGGATATCAACACATGCAAATGTGAAGCACAAGTTTGCACATGTTAAATTCCTCATGTAATCATCGTGGAGATTTTCACATTGGAATCCCATGAAATATTCACGCAACAGTGTGTTTTTTTTCCTAATAATCTTATTCAAGAGTGCATGGTATATTTGAAAGTAACGTGTCTATTGTAGATCAGTTCTCAACCAGGGTTCTGGGATCCCATGGAGGGCCACAATATGTTGTTTTTGTGTGTGATTATTTCAGGGCTGAAAAACATTTTGATAACATTTATTGTATTTAATAACATTTGTTTTTTTATTACAATTACAATTTGGTCAATACAAAATTATTTATTTTAGATTTCATGATTACATTTTACAAGTGCATCCCCATTTTCATCCTCTCCCATGTAACCAGGGCATGGCTTGATACTGCTCCAAGGCCATTGCATTTAAGTGTTTAAAACCCAATATTGACAAGGAGTTGGGTCGATTTATACTGGCCTGTTGAGCACGGCTGACAGTAGCAATAGATCTGAAGGGAAAGGGAGTATCACAGGAGGCTACTTAATCATGTTTTGCTTCTCTCCTAAAGGGGCAATCTGATATTATTTGGTGGCAATTAGAGAAGCAATGCTGTTTTTGATGACGGTAGCAGCCCTTTCCACACCTGAAATCTCAACCCTCTCTAAGATTCTCTCAACTCTTCCCACACTTTTTTCAGACAAAGCAGTTCCAGCAGTTTGAGCAACTTGATGATTTAGGTAGTGCTATTATAGCCTGGTGTAACCAGACCTAAAATTCACTTTGTGAATAATGTCTGGCAACGCTGTATTGGGAAGTGTTCACAGTTGTTTCCTCTGGTTAGTTTTGAAACTATTGGACAGCGCTGAACCAATCGGAGTTGCTACAACTGTTTTGATTGTCTCATCTGGCTCTACCACCATTTCCAAACACGCTTGACTTCAACATTATCTCACTTACCCACCCTGATTGGTCTGCCAGCATGGCGGCTGTGTGAACGCTAATGTGAACACGGTTTCCAGACTGTAATCTCAGCCAAAATAAATTGAGCTAAGAGCAATGTAGTCAGGCAGGGCGAGGCTGCTATTATATGCACAGTGGGACAAATTGTCAAATTGTCCCTTTAAGGATGACAATCTATTGTAAATCAATAGGAACCCATGCTACCGGCATGAGTGAGAGCTGACACAGCTTAATTGCTCCGAGGCATAGCCTTTTAATAACATGAATGAGACCAAAATAAATAATGACCACTTAAAGTGCCGCTGCCCTGGTGCTTCCGTCAAAATCGGCATGCGCAAATGAATTGCAAATTTATGGAAATGCAACAAGCACAGCAGGAACGTCTTGCATTTCAGCTGGCAAATTGAAAGTAGGGGAACACCCAAGAACTGTCTGCCTCAGTAGCAAGCAAGACAGTTAATCTCTACATAGTCCTGGTCGGCTTTCCTCCTGAAATCCAAAAACGTTTTCCCGCCTCCCCTTTTTCCCTTATGTCTGTAATTTGGTGTTCACTGAATATTTCACATTCAACTGTTGGCAGTCACTGTTATCTGGTGGGTTGATGTCTTTAAGACTTCAAGCAAAGAAATTAGTATTAATATGGTTCATAATGTCCCTCAATATTATTAAATAGGAGCACGATGACATCTGCAGCTTATTCCATCAGCCTGACAGCATGACGCAGGACAAATGTATCTAGCATTCTAGCATTCTACCATCTGGAGCCAAATCTAGTGTCAAAAAGCTACTAAAGCCAAATTAAAGCAAGTATCTTTCAGCTGTCCCCCTCCCCAGTGTATATTAAAAGCATACACGTGCTGTACTGACTATGCACTCATCTATGTGTCTAACCCTGCACCAACTGGCTCCTTGATTGCTGTCAGCAACATCTGCTGTTACTGATGAAGGAGTGCTTTTTGTTGTGTTTGTGGGCGTAATAGCTACTGAGCCTCACCTGAGTGCCAAGCTCAATCTCCACAAGTCTATGTTTATGTTGGAAACAGCGTAATGTACTGGCTGGCTACTGGGCAATCTGTATAAACTGTGCATACACATAACATTTAGTTTGCAGACCGTTGTGGTATTCAAACTTACAATAAAACAACATGTTTGCCCAAAAGCCTATATGGTTTGTATATTGCAGCTTATGTTTTAATGTGTTATATTTTTAGGATTACCACATAGAGTTCTATTCCAGTTGGCATGTTTTTGCTGAATTCCTAAAGAAGAGAAAAAAGTGCAATGATTCAGTTAAGCCACAACATGCTGTGATTCGTTTTGTGACATACTGTATGATTTCTCACAGTATTAGTCCTTGTTTAGGTGCCTACTCGATGCTCTTCATTGTCATGCTATGATATCAAAGCATGTGTCCTTTCATCTGCCCCGTGGGCCATTAACAGCTCCCAGGGAAATGTGGCTGGAGCTCATTTATACAATAATCCTCTTTAATTAATTCCCTTTCATTTACCTTGCTTAGAAGAAATCAATACTACAGGTTTCACTTAATTTGACAAATGTTCTTTTGCTTAATACCTTGGTGAATTATGGTGTGTGTGTGTGTGTGTGTGTGTGCGGGCGCACATGTACGTGTGCGTGCGTTTGCATGCGTGTGCGTGCGTTTGTGTGTGTGTGTGTGTGTGTGTGTGTGTGTGTGTGTGTGTGTGTAAGTGTGTGTGTGTGTGTGTGAGGGAAGATATGCTTAATGTAATATGAGCAGAGAATGTGGCAGGAATAAGAAAGCTGAGATAACAAATGTTGGATATATTCTAACTGGTAATTGAATGTATGGTTATTGCATGGTTTGAACACCTTGCTGTGGCTGTATGGTTAAGCTGCTCTTATTTGAAAAGTAAAATCTTTTTTAAATGTGTCTGTCAAATATGGCAGAGAGGCCTGACCATATTTTTTAAGTACGTACATTGTTTTCGACAACCTAGGCACCCTGATCCATTGAGCTCCCTGCCTCTTTCCTAACATTTATATGCTTATTCTAAAGCTACAAAAGTCAGTCCCAACGGTTTCAATTAGAAAAGTGTGGAGCATCGTAGTGTATTCACTTTAATAGCAGGGAGTGATCTCCCAAGTGTTGTGGACAGCTACTGCTGAAGGTATTGCTCTGTCTCTAACTCGGGTTAATTGGGTTCCTCTCGGCTTCAGCCAACATGAACACATTGAAAAAGGAAGACAAATTCTTTTGGTTTGAGCTGAAAATCAGCCAAGTGTAGAATTTCAATGTATATTTTGTTCTGCGGTTTCCACCAATTCTGGAATCTTCAGCACCATCTAATTTGACTGTGGTTTGATCATAAAGCTCCAGTTGTTTTGTTATAGCTGTGATATTCTCAGTTTTTCTCCGCATGCTATTCACACCTCCCCTGCTTCCGCAACCCTGCCCATCAATGTCCACAATCTTTTCAAATGAAATATGTATATGCAGCTGTTGGAAAATACGTCAACGCCACCACAGGCACTGTTCCATCACAATGGCACAATTCCATCATCATCGATCCTGCCAAGATATTTTCTTGTAGACAGCAGACCCCATGAATCGCAACCACGCCCATTGCTCGACATATGCAGGGTGAATCACTAATCACAATTGTCTAAAACTGATGCCTGCAGTTAATGGAAAACCAGACTTATTTAATTCGCTTATCTCTTTCTGCATTCACAAATGCTTTTGTGAAAAGGTGTGACAGCTGGGAATCCACTTGTTGACTATTATTGACATCATTCGTAGCAGTTGGATTTGTATGCTTGTATTGTAGGATAGCAATGCTTCATGATGCATGCAGATGCTGCTTGTTAATATCTGAGAGACCTGAGAGAAAAGCAAATAATCAAATCCTGCAGTAACTATAGGAGCAATTAGAGAAATGTAGTGCTTCCCACGCAAAACAGAAGCTGCCAAACAATGACCAGTGTCTCGGCACAGGATCCTTCACATAGTGCAATAAAACCACATGAGCAGAACTGAACACTGACAATAAAAAAACAAATCTATGGGAGCGCTTCATGTTTCTCATCCCATTGACAAATTATTTCATGGATCACGGCAAAACAAAACTGTGGCTTGCTCAACAGAGGGAGTGTCTCCACTCCCATTCTGTAATACGTTATATTGATTACTTTCAAAGTCTGCCTTTTAGAGGTTTTGTGTGTCAGGAGTATTATTAGACAGACAATGGGTGCATTGGAATGCTCCAGTCAGATACGCTGCAGATGCCAGGAGAAGAGACCGGGAGAGTCACATAATCTAAGTCATTATCAGACATAAATGAACAGAAAGTGCAACCATCTCAAACGAACAAAGTGATTTCACAGATCACTGATGCCCTTTCCAGGAGATGGCAAATTAATGACGGCACTATATACTTTTTTCCCCTCCTGAGTGCAATAACAGCAAATATAAGGGCTTGCTAGCAAAGACGGCGACATCTTCTGCCGTGGACAAGACTAATAGCAGAGTAGGTGGAATGGGGGAATTGATAATGGTATTCTCTTAATTGTACATTACCCAAATCTTGTTAATAGGATCCTGTTAATTCTAGATTTATTTTGTTATTGATTCATTTACTTTCTCGGCTGTGTGCGCACGCATCTGTGTTTCTTTGTGTGTGTGTGTGTGTGTGTTGAGACAGATAATTGGTGTTGAATGACAATTAATAGTGCCTTTGCATAACAACAATACTGACTCAGTATCTGTGGTCAAATCAAAATAAGACGATTATTAAGATTATGAATGTAAAGATAACAGTGCTTATAGTTGTTCCTGCTTATACACTGTATTATATTTAATTGCTGAACTTCATGTTAACTGCCTTCACGGGTATAGATCCCGCCCTTTTCTTCCCCTCCAGATATTTGATTAGTCGCTTATTTTTGTTGGCTCTCACTAATGTCAGTCAGTATGTCTGTGGAACACTGTTCTAACAAATGTACATGCAATGTGAATTTGTTAAGTGTAAAATAAATGAAAATGTGTCCCAACTTCTCAGGGCCTTATATTTTATTTAGCTTTCAATGAATTCATGAAACTGTTCTTGCGCTGTTGTTGGTGAGCTCGGCCTATATCATAAGGTCAATAAATGTATGCCATCAATTTGGAGAAACACTGAACAAAATGTAATGCATGTAATGTTTGTTTGCTGCCAATGATGGCTAACACATGGCCAACGTTTGGTAGCTTTGGAACTGCTCTAGATGAAAATAACAGCAGCACTTATCAGCTCCTTTCGTTCTAGCCCATACGTCTACTAAAAGAGCTGTAGGTAGGATTTATGAGCTATAAATTGAGTGTAATTTGTTTGAAATGCCATAGACATTTGTCAGCTATCAGTGAGCAGTGCTCTGCTAGAAAATCTACTCTGGTCGATAGCCCCTGCCTCTTTATAAATCCATTTAAATTTTTTAAACGGAACGCGAAGAGCCTCAACAATCGGGCTCTTTTACCAGATTGGTCTGGCAAATCTACTTTACCTGTCAATCACATGTATGAACACACACACACACACACACACACACACACACACACACACCTACAGGTTTGTCAACATGGGCTTCCCAATAGTCCAGGTGATATAGATCAAATTTGAGATATGTTTATCACTTTGCACAAACTGTTTGGTACAGAAGATATGATGTAAATTGCATAATTTGGTTATGGTGAAATGGTTGCCATGGAGGCAGGTTTTTGCATTTCTGAAAAATGTATTCATTTCATTTGCGAAAAAGTAAACAACCTAAACATACTGTATAGTGACAACTACAGGGGTATCACACTACTCAGCCTCCCTGGTAAAGTCTACTCCAAGATGCTGGAGAGGAGGGTTCGGCCAATTGTCGAACCTCAGATTAAAGAAAAGCATTGCGGATTCCTTACCCCAAGTGAAGGAGTTCAAGTACGTTGGGGTCTTGTTCGCGAGTTAGGGGACATTGGAGCGGGAGATTGGCCGGAGAATCGGAGCAGCGGGAGTGATATTGCAATCACTTTATTGCACCGTTGTGACGAAAAGAGAGCTAAGCCGGAAGGCAAACCTCTCGGCCCACTGCGCAATTTTCATTCCTACCCTCACATATGGTCATAAAGGGTGGGTCATGACCGAAATAACTAGATCATGGGTACAAGTCGAAAGAAGCCAGTTGAGGGGGCACGGCATCTGGCAAGGATTCCCCCTGGGCACCTCCCTTGGGAGGATTTCCAGGCACGTCCAGCTGAGAAGAGGCCTCGGGGAAGACCCAGGACTAGGTGGAGAGATGATATCTCCACACTGGCCTGGGAACGCCTCGGGATCCCCCAGTCAGAGCTTGCTAATGTGGCTTGGGAAAGGGAAGTTTAGGGTGCCTTGCTGGAGCTGCTGCCCCCGCGACCCAACTCCGGATAATCGGGAGAAGATGGATGGATGATGGATGGATCGATAGAACATAATTTTCCCATATCCCCTCGGCAGACCAATGGGCTCCAGAGGGTGGGAGCAGATTAGGAGGGGGTGGGTTTTTTGGTTGTTGATTAACACATTTTTATCTTTCCCTTTTTAAACTAGTTTTGTTTAAACTGTAATGCTACCGAGATCATATTTAGTGTCAGCCTTGTCAATAGTGCAGAATTAGCCTAATTTTGTCCATCTTACATAACATTGATAACTATACAGAAATCCATATTAGAATTTATTCAAACTAAAAGTTTCTTATTATGTTTTTATATAGATGTTGCATTTAATTATTAAGAATGTAATAATAAAAACCCTCAATGGGGTTATATAGAATACATATAAAAAACACAGCATAATAATAAAATGTCCAACAACATCACGAGAAAACCATCATATGAGGCACCAATGTACCTAAGGAGTCAATATCTTTTACCAATATTATTATATTATATATTAAGAGTTCGGACAGGTGAATGCATTCACTTATTTCCTTTCATGGCCACGTTGTGGACTGTCAAGAGACAGAGCGTGTGGCAGAGCCCTGCACATGTCCGGTTTTGTAGACCTGCAGTATTTATCCCAACACCATTAACCAACAGCAGTAGCCTATTGTTACCGTAGGCAACCGATCCATTTCACTTACAAAAGGGAAGCTGTTTTGCTAACTCAGTTTCATGATGTTTGGCTTGTGTAGGGTCCAGGTGCGCTTCTGCTAAAGCTGCTAATAGGCTATAGTGAATTATTGAGATAACCTGGCTTGATTTTAATTGCCTGTTATAAAATTGTTTATAACTCAGAGAATTATGATTCAGATGTCGTGACTTTGATGTTCATCGTTCCACTTAAATCAATATTATAATATAAAGTCAGCCACATTATTTTTGTACCATAACGAAGATTGTCTATGGGAGAACGTAAAAATATTCAAGTGTAACTGCACCCTAAAATTTGTTTTTTGAGCTGAAAACAAGAAGTAATAGGATTGATATGTGATGTGACACATCAATGCTGGTGTTGTTCAGCCCCTCCCCTCCCCTCACTGGAGTCAGGTTCAGAGCCGGGGTGCAGTTACACTTTCATTTCTGCAAAGAACATAAACTATTTGGAAATTGTTAATTTTTGCCCATGCAGAAAAGGCACACATTGGTGCATAACATCTGACCAAAATGCAGATCCCCCAATTAAAGTGTACCCCCCCCCCAGAGCATCCCTAAGGTGGGCATCCCCTGGGAGCTGCAGGGTCATTTAAACAGTGGGGAATTTTATGGAAAGATTTTATGGATAGTCTCAAAATAGTTTGTAGATGCAAGTATCCTGATCCACAAATATTCCACAATGTATTTGCTATGTACAAAAAATGCTCCTCACAACTAGTAAGTTGGCATTTATATAAATGTGTTATGATTTCTACACAATATAAAAAACTTACTTTATACTTTGTGTGCAAAAGGAATGAATGTGTTTATCTGTCATTTCACAAATGTAGATTCAGTACTTCGCATGCAGAATTACAACTGATATATCAACATTTATATGAATGCCAACTTACAAGTAACGAGTAAGGAATTTTGTTTGTGAATAGAAAGAAAATAATTTGTAAATCATGGAAATTTTATTTAAAAATAATTTTGAGACATTTCTCTCTCCATACATAATATTTTGAATGGGAACTTTGGACTTTATGTTAACGATAATATCAGTGAGATGGGCACAATTATTGTTAAAGGTTCTAAATACAATATTTGAAACATTAAAATACCAGCAAACAACAATTTCCTATGTAAATATATAGTGGAGTACAGTAGGCCTAATTGCAACATGAGCAGAGAATGGCATCACACTCCCTCTGTAATTGTAATCAGCTCCTCTCTTCTTTGTTTTCATAGATGGCCTGGCCATGCACGTATATGTTAGTGAGTGCGTGTGTGTGTGTGTGTGGCCTACAAAGCATTTGTTTTGGTCTGAGATGCTGTTGCTTACGTGACATATAGTGGCAGACATACATAGTAGTGCTATGTCTGTGGATATGGTCTGCAAACAGCATGTACATAGTGATGACACAGATGTTGCCATCACCTGAGACTTGTGTGCGTTGACAACAGTAGGCATAGGCAACAGTCTTAAGTCACCCATTGCTGTCACTACAGACAGCATAAAGAAATTTCTTTTTTTTGCATAAAGAAATAGCCAACATGCCCACAAAGTGCTGAGCCATATCTGCAAAAAATAAAGTATAGGCTGCATTCTATAGATATTCAGATTCCATCTGTTGAAAAAGACACAAGTTAGGTGTTTAGTGTCAGATTCTTTGTTACAAATAATGAAGAATATTACAACTATAATATATCACTCTTAATATTACCTAATTTCCATTCATCTGACTTACATAACTGTATAAACTGCATTAACTCATGTATTTACAAATAAGTGGTCAAATGAGACTTTCACACTGTATTTGCTATCTTATGCAAATACAGTGTAGTGAGGCTGAGGGACTTAACCACTATGTAAGATCAGGCAGTAATACTGTTTTTATAACAAGTGAAACACTGTACATTTGACCAAAACAGGCAATTTGATGAAGGACTATATTTTTCATGGTAAAATGACCTCCCTTCCTTTATAAAAATTAATAACCGTGTCTCGGCAGAATGCTGATAACCTTTTTTTAGGATCCTGGATGACTTTAATCCTCTATTTATTTCCTTTGAAAAGCAAAACAAAGGGCTGATTAGTTGCCTTTGAGACGTGATCCTCCTAATCAACAACAAAGTCCAGTAAACACTGTGACCTTCTCAAAACAATAGCCACCTCTCTTTTCAACTGACAATAACAGCCTTCTGTTGTTTGAGCACACAGATACTCACTTGAAATCTTCCATACTGTAGTTACAGCCCAGATTTGTTCCAGCATTTTCTAGGAAGCGCACGTTCTGAGAATCGCCTGAAATGGTTGGATACACCATACATATTGTATCTTTTGGTATGCTCAAATTTTTGTGTAATTATTCACATTGAAGACACAAGCTGGGAAATAAAAGCTCAAGCTGCCTTAATCGAAAGCACCCTTATCGCCCCATTCAAACCAGGCAGAGCTATGAAACCAGGACTTCTCAGAAGTATCACCCCAAATGAAAGAGCAAAGCTTTTAGCTGTCCTCACAATTAGAAGCAGACACTGAGCTGAGTTTGGCCTGATTGCCTGAAGTTATTAGCTCATGGTAATTACATTTGCATTATTCTTCTCTATAGCGTCAATGTGATTTCCACATTCCTCTGTCATTGTAGACTAGGCATACACTGCTCTGACTTGTGGAGATATCCATGAGCTTGCTCATTATTTGAATATGAAAAGTGTTATAAAAGCTGGTTGAGACCATGTTGCACTAGAATATGGCATGGAAAACTGTAGTTAAACTATTCAATATCCGGATGATGTTTTGATTGGTCAGGCTTGGGGTTTAGTTGGTTTGTAGTTTTTTTTTTTTTTATATTATTGTTTCTTAAAATCGTATACTTCAGTTAGTCATTGATAGTGATATGTTATATGTCGAAGGAAGCTAATAATATAAATGGTATACTTGAGTTATTCACTGATAGTAATACTTTATATTTCCAAGCTATATGTTTATAAACCATATACTTCAGTTATTCATTGACAGACATAATTTACATGCCCAAGATAAAATACTGTAATACTATAATGTTTAGATAAATGGACTCTGAAAAGCACAGACCCCTGTGGAAATGTGTTTCCCCTACATTTGTTTTGTGAACAATAACATTTCACTTTAGTATGTAATTCATTAATAATGAACGTTCTACCGATGAAGTACAATTAACTTAAAGGTTCACTAGTATCTGACCATGTGTAACTTCTTGAACCAGAACACAACAATAAACACAAAATACACGTGTGCACGAAAGCAGTGCTAGAAGGCCACACAAGAAGAGAGTGCTGAGTCTGCTGACAGAGCATTAAAGGGATGCAATTACAATTACTTGCCCCCCAACACACACACACACACACACACACACACGCACACGCGCACACGCGCACACGCACACACGCGCACACGCGCACACGCACACACACACACACACACACACACACACCTCAGTCCTGAGTAGCTGGGCTTCATTGGTACTCTACTCCCTAAAGCTCTTATACTCTCACATTGTTTTCCACCTCTTTCCATAAAGCCACACACATTTGTTGTGGACAGTGGCGTTTCAAAGATTCAACAGTGAGCTGCGAGTGCTGTAATGCAGTTTTACATTTAAATAAAATACTACACTGCAAGATCTCCACCTTAGTTTCTGTGCATGGAAATATGACATTTCTATAGTAAATAAATCATAAAATTGTAAGGCTAGTCATTATGATCCAAAAACTACCCCACTGTAATAGTTGTTCATGATAATATGACTCTACCATAAAGAAAAAATAATATATTGTACATCAATCAGTTATATTTTGTTTCACATTGAGAGCCTATTCTGGAAGAGTTCCTTATTCAAGCTTTACACAGAAATATTTTCAACCAGTACCACTTGAACTTTTATTATTATTACAATAATTAATGTTTATAAAGTATAAACAAAAATATATTTTAATAATTTGAGCTTTTAACATGAGTGATGAGGTCAGGAGGTCAATACATACATACATACATACATACATACATACATACATAAAGGTACATTAGATAGCAATACAGACAGTTCTAAAGTAGTATTGCGTGCTATAAAAACGCACATACTGGTTCTTCTGCAGAAGCGATGGGTAACCATTGCTAAAAAGCTTGCCATAAGCAACCCTTTTATGAGGAATATATTAATTGATTAATTGAAAATAAACCAATTATGTGCGATTGCTCCTTACAAATGGTAATGACTATAACAGGGAGACCGAAGACTAAAATGCTCCCATTTTATTATTGGTCTTGACTCTACTTTGACTTATATTTAAAAGCACAGGCTGTGATCGCAGATATATTATTACACATGATCAGTTATGCTACACGCTTATGGTGTTTTAATGAATGGAAGACAGGATCATTTGTTTTTGCACAGGGTCATTTGTTTTTGCACAATGCATAATTGCGTAGGAAGCTTCAGCATGCATTGTTTTGTGCTTAGAGGGCAATGCATCAAAGCAGTGCTCGGTGTCTGTGTGTGTGTGTGTGTGTGTGTGTGTGTGTGTGTGTGTGTGTGTGTGTGTGTGTGTGTTTGCGTTCCGTGGTCTGTGAACCAACATTAAATCGTCATTCATATTAATCACTTGTGGCCATCAATAGTACACTAATGAAGACCCTTAGATAGCATTATATAATAGAGCAGGGGAAGAAAGTGATGACAACATCCTTATTTGACATTTGACAACCATCGCAGTGAACATTCTGTAATGATGAAAATGATATTGCCACTAGGGATGTGGGGTTGCATTTAGTGCTTAGCTGTACATATGCAATATTTTTTTATTCGACACCTCCCATTATAGACTTGCTTGTCCCTATAGCTGTGCAAGGGCAAACATTTGTATTTATTTATTTATTATTCTAGAAAATATAAACCTCCTATGTCATCACAATACAGAATTAATTAGTTAATAGACTAAATGTTGCAAAATATGTTCTATTGTCCATATCAAGTTGTTCATACCTACCATCTTTGTTTTGTGAATTAATGTTTTTTTGACACATTTTATGTAAAATTTATAATTTAGTCACTGTTTAAAAGATAAATGTGATCGTTCCAATAATAATAATAATAATAATACATTCAACTTATATAATACTATATATATATAAATGCTTTACAAAGAGAGCACAAACATTTTTTGTTTTCGCTATCGGCACACCTAAACCACGCCCGTATAGCTATCAATACTATACCACGCCTGTATAGCTATTAATGCCAAGCTGATTGGTAAGTACAGTTGCTACTCGGACATTTGAAATGATTGCTAGGCTTTCCAGATGGATTCTTACTGCACAATGAAACTGAATGAGGATGTTAGCCGTCTGAGAATGGTCTCAGACGGCTAATTTGAAGGCTAATTTGTTTCCATACAATGTGTAGTAGCAAACAGTAGTAATTTGGGGCAATCCACTAATACATTTGCTTTCTATGGAAATATTATATATAGAAATACTACTGTATTAATTCAAGTAAAGATCATTTGGTTGGCTAGACCTCTTGGACAGCCAGCTTCGTGTCCAGTCTGAACTGATTACTATTGAATGGTTATTTATTAGTATGGTGAATATTTAAAATATATAATATATCCCATTAAGCCACCAATTGATTAATCTCTTTTACAATGTATATATACATTTTGATTAATAAAATGTCTGTAAAGTAATCAAATATAGGTTTTCCCCTTCATTTCAGATATCCTCCAATAATGATTTTTTCATTGATGAACTTCTCCAACCTAATGATGTACAAAAAGGAGACTATAAATTATATCAGGCTCTGATGTCAGTTAATCAAATTGTCTTATTCTAATGACCTATTTCTTAATGTTGTCTGAGTGTGAATAATTCCCATATTCCTCTTGATTCATTAATGTGCCTCTGTTTTACCTTTACAGTACATAGGCCTACATGTACTCTGAATGCAATAGTGTGGTTTATAACAGCATTGGGTCAACCCAGGTCACTCAAACACCTACCTAAGAGACCATAGCAACCACAGGAGACCCTAGAAAATTACCTTAGCCGCCACCCAGGACACTAGCTAGCATCAAGTCTGGATAGGGTATTTTGGATGATTTTACATCCTTCATTTTTATAATTCTATTCATATTTGCAATGTGTGGTTATTATTATTCAAGCAAAACCATCTAATTAAGTGACACAACGAAGAAAAACTCATATCAGGGACTCCAAACTCTTCAGAACATTGTATGTCAAATAAATAACCTTTTTTTCTGTTTTGTGACAGTAGCCCATCTGTGGCTTTAACCAGGTTAGCCTGCTGTGATTTCATGTAATCACATTAGTTTATTCGACTTGAGAGAAAAACAAACCACAGATTATGTTACGGCATCACCACTCATATGCACATAAAGAACTTGAAATTGGGGGTTGTGGGGTTACATCTGCAAAACAAATTTACATAACATTGGAGTGACATTGTGATCTCATATTGTTTCAGGTAGCAGCATGTCACTACCATGCACTGTACCGTCAAGCCTTGATTGGTCTAGATTTTTACTGACAGGTGTTTGAGTGGAACGCATGGAACAATAACCACAGTGTTTATCTGCCCTTCCATACTTGCTATCTGGGTTATTGCGTTTATGTTTGAATATAATAAGAAAACAAAAACATTTGTACTTGCTTAGTGACCCTCAGCACTCGTGTTCATCACTCGCTAATTTGATGTTTTGAAGTATCCCAGATGGTGTTGATGTCATTGTTCACAGTTTTTGTTCAAGCTTCGTGACCTATTAACAGTGCTTGTAACTGTTTTCTGCTGTTTGAAAAACATAGCTCTATTACATTTTTCAAGATAATACATATTTTCTTTTTTTAAATAATAATAATATTTTCTTTTGTTGGATTTATGTTCAACAGGCTCCATGCAAAGCGCAGGTCTACTTAATCTTAGCAGTTTATATAGTTACTAAATGTTATGTTAAAAGCTTGTATGTATTGGCAGTAAATTGTCAATTGACTATAGGCTATTGCCATTGATTCTAATAATACATTATAGTTAATATATTTCATGATAACCCTAAAGAATAACCCCTAATATTAATGGTGAATGATGAATGTTGCATTACATTTTAACACATCATTCCATTAATACCTTCGCAATGTGCAGTCACCCACAAGGATTTGTTTATAAGAGACAGAGGCTCTTCAGTATTCACAGATAGTTATGGTGGCGGTAATTGGAAAGACTGCTCTGATGCACTTTGGGAACTCTGCTTCTGACCATTCTAATATGCTCTGGGCTGGTCTCCTGGGACAGGAAAAGGCAATGATAAATCTTTTTTGCCAGACACATTTGTGTAAAGACACAAATCCAGTCTGTGTGTCCTTAAGACTATACCCTTCAAAGGCCAACTTTGTGTCCACTTGCTAATGCTGATTAGAGTTTATCTGTTTTTTACACCCTCTTCTTATTGTTTCTAGGCCTGACAAGGAACAATAACAATAACTCTAGGTAAGTCTGTCTTATAGAAGTGAAACTGTATTTCATATTTTATTCCCCAAATAGATAAACCCAGACTCTTACTTTGTGTTACATACTGCTTTATTGGATTTTTATCCATACGCACTTCTACTGTATACAGTACAGACAGTCAGAAACACACACAAGCCTGTTGGCCATCTGGCGTATTGTGCCAATACACCACTATTGGGTAACTATTCAGTATCCTAGGAACTTGTTATATAAAGGCAGCCTGACAGCATGTAGCTGAAAGAAGGTGCCACTTATTACATTATTATGTGTAATATGATACACTGCATATATTAGTGAATTTAATTAACATTTCCCCTTAAAGTTAATTGCATGGAACTTCAGTAGGTGTTAGTCATACAGTAAAATACATATTCCATAATAGTACTTATATTGACGTTTTGCAAAAGATGTTTTTAGAGAGTGTAATCATGGGGACATTAGTACCACAATGTAAAGTAGCTTGTCCAAAAAATTGCTAGTGTAAAGTATAATGTATGTTTTGAGCTGGAAATCAAAGCAAAATTGTTCGAGCTCTGCTTCAAATCAAACTGTAACATCTATGACATGCTACAGGCCATGACTAATGAACCAAAGCTCTGACATTACTAATGGTACAAAAGCACAAAGACCAGATTCATGCTTATTCACTTAATGTGGTTGAAAATCTATATGTTTTCCTATCTGGAGAAATAATCAATCAAGGCCCAAAAGCACAGGGTGAATTTTTAATAGGCATCAGCTGACATCTCATATTTGATGCCTCTACGCTGCAGGCAGGTTTTGAAGCGTCACTTATTTGCATACCACCAGTGCCACAATTTACTTTGGATTTACAGTACATTAATTAACATTTGCTAACTTGATGTGAATGGGTAAAGGTCCAGGTTAGTAACTAGCCAAATGTATCAATTCACATCAGTATTTCAGTTGCAGATCATTATGTACTAGGTAGGTGCTCCATTCCTATTTTCATTCGATTTTCAGCTGCAGGTTGCAATAAAGTGTCAAAATACAGACACCTAATCTCAGAGGCTGTATGGAAACTCAAGAATTAAAAAGAGAGCTCTGCTAAATATATTTAGCAAATAACATAACTCATACTGTAGGTCTAGCGAGACAGGGTGCTCTGGAGGATTGCATTTGTTAGCTTCTGTATCCTGCATCAGTGACCTTGGTCCGGCAGGAGGGCCTGTGAAGCCCATGGGAGTCCTGCAATATTCAGATTGTCAATTGAAATGCATCAGGAGGCACCACTCACATTAGCTCACTCACATTAGCTCTGTACGTTTAGGTGAACAGAAACATATAATGCTGATGGCATTATATTTATCTGTTGTGAAAATGTTGCTCTGCTTCTAAATTGTTGTTGGTTGCATTTGACTGCACTGCATGATCATTCATTTGAATTGATTCGAGGCATTATTAGAAGATTTGGAATAAATCGCAAACCAGTTTGATCCAATAAAATGCATTTGGTCCGACTGTCAGCAATAGTAAGCACTTGTGTTTATTGGCTACATTTATCTTTTGTAAAAATAAATGTACCAGATTTCTTTGGTGCAGGATATGGTACAACAGTTTATATTAGTTTAGTTTACTATTTAGTCCCCTTACAGAAAAAGGTTTTAACACAAACGTATCACAATATTTGTGCAAATCCTTCAGCAAACTAAAGCAAATAGCATAGACTCTCCTCTGAGGAAGATACTCGTCCAGCAAAGCATGTCTAATTTGAAAGAGAATGTAGGAGGGGAAAGAATTTCAATGAGCCAGGAAATGTAATGCACCTGGCCCAGCAGCTTTGATGGGACTCCATCAACTTTGATATTAACGCAGGGATTTACATGGCCATTCATGTATTCTACTTTATGTTCGAGACAGAACACGCTTGTTCTATTACATGAGTTTGCACTTGGGGAGATCACCTGAGACCCACTGAACCATATTTCCTTGCAGCCTCGCCGGTATTGTCCCTACTGAACTGAGCTGAGCTGAGTGCCAGTCAGGCAAGTGACACTGGAATCATATATAATACCAATATAGTTCACCCAAGCTTGAAAGAGGTCGATATAAGTTATGGTTCGTTATTTGATTCACTTAGGGCCCTTTCTCTTCGGAAGAATTGAATAGGCATTAAAGTAAAATGCTTAAGTGAAAATACCCCCTCATATTGAATTTCCAGGTTATCCAGACAGTTGAATCAATATTTGTCCACATAAATAGGTTTCTTATAAAACAAGTCTGCCAAAAGTTTCCGTTTGACGGCATTAAATTATAGGTCTGTTACACTGACAATAAACAGGACACTGGCTTAATAGGTGGCTCTGTGAACACGGGTACACTATTTATGAATAAAATACAATTTACAAAATGGCATATGCTGCAGAATAAATAAAAACAAATTAGAAATAGAGAACTTCTGATTTATTGTGGACTTTTATTCATAAAGTGTAGACATACAGATATATACAGACAAATATAGTCAAAACCTTTGGAACAATTTACTACTTGGCTAAAATAAAATACAGTAATTCTATATTAAGAGGCCTCACCCTTTAGCTTGTGTTTCAGTACAATCACTGCAGTGCCATTTGTGTGATTTGCACGAGGTGGGGAACAAGATAGCCTTACAGACACAGAAGATAGCGTTTAGTTTTCTGTGGGACGACGAATGGCACTAGTCAGAAAGCTCATAAGTAGAAATGTCAAAGTGCAGTTGGGCACAGACGCAGGGACGCACAAGGGTCGCAGAGGCTCCAACAGAAGCTTCCAACTGGGAAATGGAGGACATCTTGCCAGGGTTATGACTTCAAACGTGTAACAGCCCCAGCAGCTCCAGGCAAAGGGAACAGATTGCTCCAATTACAGGAAGGCTCATGCTCCGGAGTCCCCTCGACACATGCAACGGTCTATTGGAGTGGACTTGGGCTAGTGGCATGCAATGCTCTGGAGCACTGTGGGGCAGCACATCCCAATGCCAATCTATATTCTACGTGAAACAACAGACATCTCCTTTTAGCCCGACTTTCACTGCGGAATCTGTTCAGTCTGGGTTGTCTTTGACCTGCCGCTGCAGGTGATTGGCACCTACTATGAATATATAACAAAACCAATGCAACCAAAAATATCCCATAGCACGTGACTGTGAGAGAGAGACGTCTATCGCTCCCTCAATTCTCAGCTTCACAGGCCGAATCTGAAAGCTTGGTATACTTACCCGTATTGGCTGTGGAACTGGGTGGCAGCACGGCCGTTTTAATTGGCAGCTTCAAGTAAAACACAACGCGTTAGGAGCCAGCAGCACTGGGAATCACCTTGTTAATTGAGGGCCGCAGTTGAGCGATTGACTAATTGATCAAGGCCTGTACATTGAGAGATTATTCATGCCAGCAACACCAGGAGGGAGGTGCCTTGTCAGTGGTGATTCATGTGTCTGCTGGATGGAGCGAGGTCTCCACGGCCTCTTTTGTTGAGCGTGCCCGGCGCGAAAGAACTCGTATATGCAGCGCCTCCATGCGAGCGCTCACTTCCTCCTCTAAATCAGAATTAAAAAGGCGTGCCCGCTGTTGATAGGTAGCTCACATACAGTATGATACAGTATAATGTGTCGCCGTCTCTCCCTGGATGCTAGCTGCAGTCCCAGCACACATCAAGACACGGGGAAGATGTATGGCTGTGTGTTAATGAAGGCATGGAGGGACCTTGAGTCACAGAGGAAACGTCCTTATAGCGCACAGGTGGAGAAGAAATCATGCCCTTGTGTATTGTGTTTGAGGGGCAAATGAAATGTGTGACAGTGCAGAGAGGCTTTCAATTGAAAGATCACGTCTGTAGGCTGACTCGGAGGCTTGCGTTGTCATGCAAACGCTGTCTTTTCCACATCCTGCCCTGACAGTGAGCATTGCAGTTGGACCGGGTGAGATTGGGAAGGAGTTAAACTGCTGAGAGATATGCTAACAAGGAGGCTGTACGGGCACCAGTTATATGACACATCTAATTGTTTATTATTATTATTATAATAATATTATTATACACGTGGAAAATGAGGTTGAGGGAAGAAGATAAATAATAACTGTGTTTGCTACAATCTAATGCTAAACAGGCAGTTTGCAGCGTGCTAATTAGTTGTGTTTGTTAGAATCTGCTAGTTTAGTGCATGAGAGAAGCAAATGCATACAGCAATATGTTGTAGCACTTCTCTGTTTGGAACCTGGTCATTCCACATCTGTACCTATATCTTGCTAATGTTGCTGATGGTTGATGGAAGTAATGATGATAATCACCATGAAAAGTATTTCTAATGCATACTACCTAAATCATTAAACACAGTAGGAGAATATGTCTTGTTCTTGTTGCTTGCCTTGTTGTGTCACAGCAGTTTAAAGCCAGTGAAGAGACATTAGCTGCATTGAAAAATGGCTTTAGGTGTATGACTTGAATTAATTTTGCGATCACACAGACTTCTTTCGGTTAGAATATTGCCATAATGAATCACACAGTGTCTATGTTCTACATGGTATTAGAATCAGGATTACAGGGGCGTATCAAGAAAATATTGAATTTGTGTGGTCTAAAATAAAATTGACTTGTCTCTGGCCAAGTTTGCCTGAAGAATGTGAGCTGCTATTTTCTTCCGGTATCTTATGACTATTATGGCTAATTTGAAAGTGTTCTTAGAGTAAACTATAAACTGCACAACTTAAATCTTATATTCCTTATTTGATGTATCACATATTTATCTATTATGCAACATCACAGTTTTATTTGTCTTAACTACATTTATAATGCATATAAGATACATATAAGATAATATATAACATATAAGATAAGACATAACTTTATTGATCTCTGTAGAGAAATGCGTTGTAGCTTGTACAGAACAGTGTGATATGTCAATTCTAAAATATATAAGCCCATATATTATAACGACTATAAATATATACTAAACATATTATGGCATAATGTTTATTGTCTTGATAAGGTTAAAGTTCTCTGTGTTATAAATAGGGATGTCACGATACGATACTGAGATCGGAAATCGGTCCGATACCGACTTAAATAGCTGGATCGGTATCGGTGACAATTGGACAGTTGTAACCGATCCATGTGGCTAATCCAATTAAATTAATTTACACGCGTAGGTCTACTGTCAAGCATCAGCCATGTCTAAACTATCCAGGCCACACTATCAGCAGCAGGTTTATAAAATGCTTCTAAGTCCTAAAATAGAGATCGGCTGTCATTTACTGTGCAACTTAATTTAAATTTTAATTTAATTCTGGAATCGTATCGGTACTCAGTATCGGCCGATACCAAAGTGCCTATACCTGTATCGGAATCGGAACTGAACAAACTGGATCGTGCCATTCCAAGTTATAATACAAAATCATCATAATTGAGTGGTACTGTATATAGGCCTTTCACAGATACAAAATACAGTCAACACTGTGTTATAATACAAAATCATCATAATTCAGTAGTGCTGTATATAGGCCTTTAACAGATACAGTCAACACGGACATGGTAATGACTTGACAGCGCCACATATTCCCCAAGGGAAATCTTCACAGAACTAAACAGAGGAAACTAATGAATTGGTTGAGCTTCGATTTCAAAGGAAGTATAAGGCTGACAGAGGACAGCCGCCCTTCAGCCATTTTAGTTTATAAATGTCCTGCTGCTCAATTTGCACAAACACATTTTCTCACTATAGTTTTCCACACACAATGTATATCATGCAAATTAGAACTTTAAACATGGCGTTATCTTTTACATGTATTTTTTACTAAGCATCACATGCCACAAAAATGTAAAATTATATATTGAAAGTTGAGACTATAACAGATTTAGCATGTTTTTTTGTCGTCATATGTGGCGGGGGCTCTTAACAATCTCGTACTTGAAGAAATGTGTTATAAGACCATATCAAATACAACTGCAGTTGCCTAGGTTACCAGTGAGGCAACTTTTTATTTAGATAGGACACTCTTACACACAAGAGTCTCTCTCTCTCTCTCTCTCTCTCTCTCTCTCTCTCTCTCTCTCTCTCTCTGTGTGTGTGTGTGTCTGTGCGTGTGTGCAGGAGAAATAGTGAAGAGAGAGATCTAATTGTTGCATTGTCAAGGCAAGCTATCACAATTGGTGGTCGTCACTGTGTGGTTTTCAATCATTTCTTTTGTAACCAGAACTATTTGTGTTTTCTACATAATCACCAATGTACAGTATCAATCCCTGTTAAAGTGCCCTCGAGCAAAGCCTTAAACTTGTATGCTAAAGGGTGGAATCAGTTAAGTCATGCTCTTATAAAAAATATATATATTTATAGAGAAGTATATCTCAGATGGGTATTTCAAAATCTATTTATGCAGTGCATAAGGGGTTATTTTAATTAAGCAAATAATTAATTAAATTTGAATTATACCAATCAAAATGCTACCACCATTTCAAGGCAGATGACTGATCATTGCTCGTTTGACTATGGATATGATGTGGATTTCTCAGGCCCTAGGGCACGTACATAAATTCTCATGAATGAATATTGGTAGATGGTGTACTGAATTAGGGCTGTCAGCCGGGTTGGGCCCCTATGAGGATGCAAGATACCTTTATGGTTAATTTGTATTCAAATGTGTATACGATTTTTTCTTTAGTGTTCATGGCTGTTTATCTTTTCCAGTCTCTGCATTACATTTGTGCAGCAATTGCAGCTACTGCATTCCCAGGGGTGGAGAGGGGATTGCAAGCTATGAACCATTTTTTGGGGTCATGGGACAAAATGGAATGACTTATAATTCATTGAAAAAGGTTCCTCCGTCAAAGTATTACACGTGTGTGTGTGTGTGTGTACAGTATAAGATTCATATAAAACATACAGAAAAACATGTTGTCTGTGTTCTTAACTGAGTAAGGCTCAACTGTCGGAGGAGAGGTGAAATATCAAGTGCAGCCATGTTTCAGAGATAGCACTCCCGCTCTGGCAGAGTTTAGCGCAGAAGCTAGAGTGATATACCATAATATGTCCTCCTCTTTGTCTTCTGGATTGAAAACAGTGTATAGCTGTTTGTGAGAGGAATGGTGGCAGGTCACAGGTGCTATGGAAATTAACAATCCTCTTCCCCCACGGAAAACAAGTGCAAACATTTCCCCTCCTACATGTTGACATCTACCTCTGATGCATTCACCCAGAGCATTACATTTCACTTGTGCAAAGTAAAGAAGAACAGAATAGACTATGCCTCACACGTGGACGTGACTGCTGACCCAGTTTGTGTCTGGTCCTGTTTGCCAAGGTCAGGCTGTGTTTGTACACAAACACAAACCGCCAAAAGGCATTCTTGACTCGGGTGTGTACGCAGATGTGCGGTTCTAAGCATGCCCTTGTCCGAATCTGGGGTTTATTTTGGTCTCTTTTCACCCTATCAAGATTTTGTTCAAAGAAGTTCTGAATGTTCATTCTCTTGCTTAGATTTTGAAATATGTATTTACATTTATATTCCTCTCCCCAATTAAAATAATTAATTCATTATTTTTATTTCAAAATTGTAAAAAAGTATTTATAGTGTTGGAAGCGTTCATATTATTTTTTGCATTGTGACTTTCATTTGAACTCTAATGGCTATTTTTGAATTTTGATTAAATGTGTATTGTAATAGTGTATCTTTAGCTGGGATGAGCATAATAGTTTGTCAAAGAAATAATTAGTTCTTCATAATACTAAGATAATACTACATGTTATGCATTTTAATGAATACATTAATTCATTAATTAATCTTGTTTTACGACAGTAAATCATTGTGATGTTATTCAATTTCATACTCAGCATCTTTATATTAATGATTAATTAAAAAGTAAACATTTAGCTACAAAACCGGTTTGACAATATGTAGACCTACTGCATGAGCAGGCAATATTTTCTATTGCTTTTTGTTAGCAAAATATTAAATAGTCATGCGGAATTTTAGTTTTCTGCCACAACACTGTCCTCTGCTGGTCACATGAGCTTGTCATGTTGACCTCCATCTTGAACATTCATTAATTAACCAATTCATGTTATCTATTTTTTTTGTAGACACTTTTGTTGAACATTAATCCCAGATAAATATAGCAAGAGAATGCCCTGCTGTACATCTTCATAATGATCTTTACATTTTAATAATACTTACTAAACAACAATACATATTTAATAAGTATACTTTCAGTAAATATCTTGGAGTAAAAGACATGTTCTGATGCATATTTTATGATGCATAACGAGAGAGCGAAAACAACAGCTATTCTATTCTTACACTGGGTTTGCAGCACTCTGAACCTCTTACACCCTAGGAGAGTACTTCTCCACTTCATGAGCACATCCACCTTTGTGATGTGAAGCTTGTACAGTAAGTGTGCCATAAGAGGAGGCTGGGCAAATTAATAATAAATAAATATATAATAATAATAAACTCAGGGACCCCAAACTTGATGGGGTCCTTTAAAGTATCAATTGATGTCTTGTGTGTCCTGAGTGTTAGTTCCATATAGATTAACACCTTGTCAGGCACTGTGAATACCTTAAGGGAGTAAAGGGACCCCTGGAGCTCAACGCCTACGCATTTTGAGACTTGTTAAAGAACCAGAGGGAAATCACACATTGAAGAGGAACAGCCTCCTCTTCGGCAGTGCCGTACTTATTATCGCATGAGTGAGATCAAAGACGTCTAAACTCTCCTGCTCGCCTCTTGCATCCCGCTGAAGATCCTTCTCCAGACTATAGCTAGCTATGGACGTCCTGCTGTTTTATCCCCACCAAGTCTGGCTCATCAGTTGTGTCGCATGGCCCGCGGGGTTGCACTCACTTGCACAGCTACTTCAAAACACCGTATCCGTGCATGGAAATGACCCCCCTCCTCCCCTTCCCCCACACCCACATTAAATAAATAAGAAACGCTGTTTTCATTCGTTTTAATTAGCATGACATAACATAAAAATGTATTAGGAACAAAATTAAAGGACATTTGTATAGTTAGTATATATATATAATTTAAAGTTAATTTAACATAAAACATTTAAAAACAACACTTAATTTTTGGAAGTTGACACTGTATATATATCATATATAGTATAAACTCACAAAATTCAGGAGGTCCCGTCATCCCGACACACACTTTGAAAACCACTGTATGCCAGTATCAAATCAACCTCTGAGCCAGGCAGGCGGCAGGCAAATCCAGACCCCCTATATATCCCCACTGTCTATCCTGAAACAGCTGTTTCTGCTCTAATTAAAGGCAAGTAGCAGGTGTCACCTGAGCCCCAACTGTTGAGGCCACACCTGGTTGAATTAATTTGATCCAAAATGGTTTCGACGGACTGGCTGCCCTATAGTGTCTCGCGTTAAGCCACTGGAACTGAGCACCTGCTTGGTGTAAGCAAGACCAGCGCTCTGCTTTGAGGAGGCGCGCCAAGCCGGAGAGGCTGTGTCTCCTGAATGACCCCAGGGACGGCTCAGTCATCTCTGCCTCTGTGTGCAGCTGCAACATCTGTAAGTGAAGCAGGCTGTGATGTGAACCTGTGCTCACATCGACCTAGCAGCGCTGGGCGTGCCCAAGATAATTGGCTATGGAAGCCTCCCCGAGGCGGTTATGGCAGATTGTATCAGATCTCCCTGTGATTTCACAGGACATTTAACTTTACACCTCTCATTTGTCACATCTTCGGGGTATTTCCAAATATCCATTATCCTAGTGAACCCCTTAACCTCCGCTAGGTTTTATGCATGCAGGAATTGACTTTGAGGTAAATGTTGTAGCAAGGTGGGGTATTGACACGATGTAGCTGAGGAGTGGAACTATGCCACTAGGAGTGTGTACGTGTGTGTGCATGTGCGTGTGCGTCTGAGCCCAGCAAATGACCTTCACATATAACAAATCACATGTCTTTTTGACAACCCAATTACCTAATAAACTGTGATATTTACATCCAGCCAAGCTATGAAGCTCCGTCAATGTGACCGACCCGTGTGAGGTTGCGCTTCTTTCTCGGAGGAGCCAGCTTCTTTGTAGCACTACAATACATTAATTTCATGAGTCAACAGTCTACGACTGGCAGTTTGTGTAGAGCTTAACAGTGTTTAATTGGATTCTGATCCGTGGCAACGGCAGTGGAGGGTTGTTTCCCTGTTTTATTTCAGCTGCACCTGGAGTGTAATGGTGCTGATTACACCCCTCATGTGGTTCCCCTGGTTGTTCAGGCTTTGCAGAGCCCTGGGAATTTGCTGCTAACAGTCACGCTCCACGTTGCCCGATGCCCTGCCTTGGCTCCTGGCAAACACTGAGCCTTTGTTACTTTTTCGTTGCTGCGCAGCGTACACAAGCCCCTTTAAAGTGGGATTAACCAAATTATTTTCCAGAAAATGTTCCAATTTATAGCTATGCTGGTGCCTAAGAAATTTAAAAAATCCTTAAATGCACTAATAAAAGTGAAAATGCTTCACTGAAATGTTGTGCAGAACACTAGCTAACACGTTCTCCTGGAAGGAAGAGACACAGAGTGCTCTCTCTTCTCACCACGTAAAACCAGAGAAAGGTCGATGACCCCTGCTGAAGTAGATTTGGGAGGACAGCCAGCACATGAAGTCAGCGCTGACAGCCCAGGGAGAAGCAGCGTTGCTGGGCCTCTGACCTTCAGCAGACCTCCACACTTCCTTACAACCACAGAGTGATACACATCTGAATTATACATTCCCTTCTTCTGCTGGGACCAGAATGCCCCACCCCACCCCAGCCCGACACAGACAAACACAAACGTGGCATTCACATCAAATGTCTCTCACCGCATCCTAACTCAAATGCAACAACGCTGTCCAAATACACAACTGAGTTCAGGTCAGTTTGTTCTCATCTCTCACTTTTATGTAGTTTCTTTGACGTCACTGTTGCCCAACCATACAACAAATGAAAATTATAGCAGAAAGATTTGTAGGCTGAAGTAGCATTACGCAATTCCCTCAAAAAACCATACATCTTGGACATATTACACTAAAATAAGGAGGAATGATGGAGCTGTTTTTAATTCCAACTGTAAAGGATTTGTTTAATAAGTAAACAAAAAGAGGACTGTAAATTTTTTAAAAAGCATGGACAGCCTCATGGACGCCAAGTTCATTGTTAAATCCAAGGATCTTACCACACAAATGTTTGCGGCTACTCCATTTTCATCACTACCCCTAGTGGCCAATTTGGCCAAACAATTAAACAAGTAAAATTGGTGTCTAAAAGAAATGTAAATGTAAGTGCACATTATTTAGAAGAGAGGGACAATAACTAGTTTTAGTCATTATTTTAGGCTACATCTATATACAGTAGAACTTTAAACTAAAATAATACATTACAAAGTATTATGAAGTGAAATTGTGAAGACACACTTTGTTTCTACACAAGTGAACAACAGAAAGGGCTGCTACCCTTTTTCTAGTAACATTCAATGTTTGCAGAGAAAAAATAGAAATTTGAGAAAACATTTTACCATGCCCTGTGATCAGTGGGAACATCTTATTTCTGCTTAACACATGAACAGCTCCATGGTTTGCACTGAGATTATTTGAATTTCATGGGACTGTGGGATGTTTGACAGTTGACAGTAGGCTACTGTTGTGTTAATAGATTTTGCAGTCTGCAATTGAAGATTTCCTCTCATGTTTGTTCAGGTTTTCTCAAAATGCAATGATAACTGAATAATAATATCTCTGCATGAGATACACGTCCAAAAATGCTTTAGGATTTGCATACACAAATTATATACAGTATATATATACAT
>JAODTR010000023.1:1044825-1054825 GCA_025399935.1 Amblyopsis rosae | reverse complement strand
GGGTGCCAAGGGTCAGGAAATGAGTGGGGTGTGAAATTTCAACTCTGATTAACATTATGACAGCGCCAGACATGGGATAAATAAAGTCGAATAAATTATTTGACGCTTAACGAGAAGAGAGGATTTACATCAGTCACATAGGCCTTTTAGTGCATGAGTTGCACAATTAAGCCTATCGTCAAAACCGTATTTCTATCTTCAGTGACGCTCATAACTGTCATAGATGTTTTAGATGCCCGTGTTATATTCTATTCTATTCTATTCTATTCTAGTCTTCCATTATATTATATTCTGTATTTGCGCAAGCCTTTGTTCTGCGTTAGTTCCCACAATTCAAAGTAGCCTATATAAAACAAAAATTATGTCTTCATTGCGTTTTAATATGTATTTATTGTAATATAGGCGATCTTTGCTTTCTGTGAATGTTCTCCGTTCTTGTCCCATCCCTTGCACTCTTATAGCACAACCATCTACAACCACTGTTGTTTATTCACACAAGTAGATTTTTATGTTAGGCATTTCAATGTTAACCTAACATGCTGCCTCTAAAACTAACAACATGATCCGCCTATAGCTTTTCCACGGGCTGTGTGAGCCCCTCATCTCGGCGATCCCCCGTGTAGCTGCGATGTAGTTCTTATCACAGCCCCCCTGTCTTGTTGTGACAGCTCTGATATTGTTTATTGAGGTGGATGTCAGGTTTAATTAGCAATCGATATGGAAAGCGTTCGCAGACCGCGCCTGTGACGTCACCGTCGATTACCGTTTCTCATTGGTCTCCAATTCCCAGAGCCTGAGCTAATTATTGGAAGGTTCATGTGGATAAAGTACAGCTCATCCCTCCCTTCACATCATGTCCCCTGCTCGTTGGCCACACTCGCTGCATGCTTTTTAAATTCACATCACCAGCCTCAAGACGTCGTTTCCTCTTGCCTGCGGGATGATGGACAGCAGGATACTGGATCCACCTCATGCCCAGTTCGGAGGCTCACTCGGCGGGATGGTGGGCTTTCCGTATCATCTGGGCCACCATCACGTTTATGAATTAGCCGGTCATCAACTTCAATCCGCCACTGCAGTTCCCTTTTCAATAGACGGATTACTTAATGGTTCCTGTACAGCGTCTGTGGTTAATACGAACCCCCTCTTGTCTTCGGGTTGCGGGATGAATGGAGATAACCAGCAGTATAAACTATCAGGTAAGCACGTTTAGTCTGTCCCAAGGTTGGTCGATTGTGTTGTTAAAACAAAGACCCAAATCATAGTGAAATACTGCATATGCTATACGTCGTTGTGTTTTGGACAATCCAAAGAGGACAATCGCTCGCCTTTCACTTTATTATACGATTATCGGCAGATGCAACAGAGCAATGGCAATGTTATTTAACGTAATACATCTTACCTTTGTAGTCACACGTTTCTGATTTATTCAATAGTCTGTTGGTGGTTGGGTGATATCTGTTGTTGTTGTTGTTATTGTTGTTGTATTTTGCATGTGATTACCGTCGCCTTATTTATTCAGATCTAAATGTAGGTTGTGTGTTAAGTGTTATTTTATTTTTACGCATGTATTTCAGATAAAACAGAACGTTGTTGATGTGTAATGTGATAAGTGCGAAACATTTACACACTGCTGGTTTCCGTTTTTGTGTCAGACTCGGGGGACCCAGACAAAGATAGCCCTGGCTGCAAGAGAAGACGAACTCGCACAAATTTCACTGGTTGGCAGCTGGAGGAATTAGAAAAGGCGTTTAATGAGAGCCACTACCCCGACGTGTTTATGAGAGAGGCTTTGGCTTTAAGATTGGACTTGATAGAGTCAAGAGTTCAGGTAAAACAACATGTATTTAAACTCAGTACTTCTGTGAGGTTTCAATATTGTCAAATGTGTACATTATAAAGAATTCCATAATAATGATATATGTCGCAAATGGGACAGTTTGGCGTCAATGAATTTAGGCAAATGGCTGTATTATTGTAAACGCATACAATAGTTTAATACACCTAAATATATATCTTAACATTAGCTAACATCACCACCGGGGGAAAAAAAGCAATTAACATATTAGGCCTACCTACTATTATTTTGTTTGGAATAAAATAACGTTTGCATGTAGCCTATATTTTCGGCCTACATAAAATAATATCTTATATTAAATATATTAGTCCTATATTGTACATAGATTGGCCTGATATATTTGCAAGCTTCCTTGTGAATATACTCCAATTATAAAATTAAACATAAGATCACCAAAGAATATCATGTTAGTAGCCTACGTGTCCAAATTATATATGCTAAACATATACTTTATTGTGATTGTTGGCATGTAGGACTGGCTCGTAGGACTACCTTTTTGTTAGGTGTTAAAAGAAATAATGTGAAAACAATTCCAAGTAGCCAAAATAAAGTAGGCCCTGGTAATAACAACAATTTTAAAGTGGGCTAAATTTGTTTTAGGACAGCAGAGCCTAAATGTGCATGTTCTCGTTTTATTTCCAGGTTTGGTTTCAGAACCGCAGGGCCAAGTGGAGGAAAAAGGAAAACACGAAGAAGGGTCCGGGGCGACCCGCGCACAACTCTCATCCGACCACATGCAGCGGTGAGCCGATGGACGCAGACGAGATCGCCAGAAGAGAGCTTGACAGACTGGAGAAGAAGAAAAGGAAACAGGAGCGACGGTTGCTGAAGGCCCAGAATAAGCTGATTTCTGGGGACTTGTTTCACACACCTGGGTCGGACAGTGACAGCGGGGTGTCACATGTGACGGACAGTGAACACACTTCAGGCCCACATTATGACTCCAGAAACCATACGACCCAATCGAACAGTAGTGACCAAACACCTCATGCGCTCCAGAACCAAAGACACTCGAATCACGAGGCTTGCGGATCCGAGCTGGACTCATCCGACAGCAGCCAGCAATCTAGTTTGTGTGCGAACAGCAGAGCCTCAAATGTCCAGAAATTAAACCCTTTCAGCGTCGAGAGCCTCCTGTCTGATTCCAGACCGAGACGCAAACCAAACGACGGATTCTCTGCCTTATCCCCACCGCGGCCTTTGATAGGAAAAGGACATTTCTTGCTATACCCCATCACACAGCCGCTTGGATTCATTGTTCCTCAGACTGCTTTGAAGACAGCGGGACCAAACTCTGACACAGACCATCCAGCACAAAGAAGTCCAACGGCGAACACGGGATGTAAGAATAACAATACGAACTGTTCTGAAACACTGCAAGACGATGCGTTGTCAATCAAGAGCCACGTCTTACAAGAGAAAAAGCGTCTCTCATCAGTGGCCGAACTAGCCAGAACTAGCCATACCCCCGTTGATATTTGTTTCTCAGGCGGCAGTCCAGAACATAGGCCTCTGGATGCAAAATTATTGTCAGAGCAACCAGAAAAAGACTATCCAGAGAATTCAAATTCTGTAAGCAGCCCTTCAAAAACACATTCAGACTCTTAACATGTCGACATGGAATAGACCAATTAATACCCGTATCGATTATATAATAGCGTCTAACATTAGACCAAAGTTTGAACACCCACTACCATTTGCATTTTAATCTCTAGTTTGTCTTGGCTTGATATGGTGTGATCTCTCTCTCTCTCTCTCTCTCTCTCTCTCTCTCTCTCTCTCTCTCTCTCTCTCTCGCTATCTATCTATCTATCTATCTATGTATCGGCGAATAAACCTATGCGTTTCGGGGTCCAGGTGACATTATCATGTGATAAACTGTACTAAAAGAAAACACCAGAACCACATAAATCCTCAAAAGTTGTACAAAGCTATTACTATTTATATATGTAAGGTTTTCGTAAATAAATCTATTGTATACAAGCACATCCACCCGTGTGAGACCTTAATAGCCACACATACAGTAGGTATACAGTAGGAAGGGCTTTCTGGAGTATTTCCTTGTGTTGTATTTTGTATACTGCCTTAACAAATTTATTCATCTATAAGCCCCACTGAAATGAGGTTACGAGCCCGAGGCGAAAGGACCCGCTCGACTCCTGCAGAGTTTTGATACGAAAGTAATTATTTTCCCGGTGGCTACTGCAGGGATTCAGTTTATTTTAGCTCAAAGGGTTATAATACATTACCGAGTTCTAGTGATATGAAATCACATAAACTTCCAAGAATAATAGAATTAGCATGAAAGGCTTGGGTGTCAAATTGAAATAGGAAAATAATAGCCCCGGCAGCTGGGAGTGTGTTTGTGCATATTGGATAGGAGATGGGAATTCGTGGGGCGGAATTTTCATGAGCTCTCCTCACTTTGTCAGGGCCCTTGTAGCCGGCTATATTAAGATAGATGTTCGATGATATCCCTCATTGTTCTGTCGCTTACATTGATGTTGCTGTGTTATCAGCCTATTGATCATGCGTCGCCAGTAATAGGACGGCTGGAGCAAACGTGCCCATTTACAATAGCAGAACACATTTGTTCTAATAGGGTTGGTGGTCCCCAGGGAAGCCGTGCAGGATCTGGGACATCTGCGCCTTTGCAATATTAGCATTGTTGACCACACGGTACCAGAGAGAAAGCCTAGCAATCCAGTAAACATACTATTGTATTTTCTTAATTTTTAAAACGGACAAGCCATATTCCACCATTATTCCTGAAGTAAAAATTATTCTGAATATGTTGACATATTTTATCGAATAATTGTGGTATGGGTCGTTGAAACTCCCTTGTTACATATCCACAAGCCTCTGGAGTTTTCTTTGGGTCTTGATTTGCAAATAAATTGAAAATAATCAGCTGGGCAGCTTTATGGCTCAGCCGTTGCAAATTAATTTCTGAGCCAGTGTCCCTTTCAAAATATTTACTTATAATATTCAACCGATTCAGCTGTTTGCTCTGGAAGAAATGACTTATTAGGTGGATCCAGGGGCTGAATACACCGTCATAAGAACATGGAAAACATTATAGACCTGTATCGACTGCATGATACAGCCTATCTAATTTAGGACATTGGCAGATTTACAAGCTAGCCCAATGATTTAATTGATAATATTGCAATTGTAAAACTATAAACACAAAATATTTTATTCTCATCATGTCAGGTTAGGATTATTTTCCAAATTGAAGGCTAACGGGGCAATTTGAAATAACCTAATATTCATATCCTTTGGTGTATTTTCCTATCCTACTCTTAGGCTATTTGGAACGTATGCCCAGTTCATCCATAATTCATGAGACCACTAGTATCGCTGGCTGCACATTGGTGGCCTTAAGGTGAAATTAGCGATTTGCTTAAGTAGTTAAGCTTTTCCTGCCTGAGAGCTGCACGCTGCATGGTTCAAGACAAACTATCAATCGATATGCCCAGGCAGCCTCCAGGAGATGTGTCGTCCATGAATCATACTTTATGAATTCAATTTCTACCCGGAGAAATTTTCAATTTGAACGCTGGATCATTATGGGGGAGTGTAAATTGTTTTTGCTCTATTATGCATCGGACGCCATCATTTTTCTTTCTAATTACGGAGGTGTCAGGTCGGCCTGTCATGCAGACGCTGATTTTCAATTTAACTGATCATCATGCATTCATTTTCCCATTTGATAAATCTGCTATCTCGGATCCTTCTCCATGCATGGAATGCTAAAAGAGAGGCACAGACTGGCAAAGTAATAGGGGCCTATACGCAGCAATAAGTGCAGATCAGGCAGCTAATTTAGCACCTCCTGGTATTCTATTTCCATTTCTCATTTCCAACTCTCAAAGGAGGAAAAGCAGCCCAAAGGCAGCAAGCTGGTAGGCTATGCACTATCAGAGAGGGAGAAGGGGGAAATCCACCAAAACGCTTGTTTTCAGCCACACTTTCCTAAATTATGATATCAGGCTTAATTAAGGCTAATATAGTTTTTTCAATATGTGTTATTTAATAGAAACAAATTTGGGCAATTAATTACAGGCGTGATATTAAGAGTACTAATTTACATCATTGTAGGTCAAGAAGGACTAAATTAGTGTCTTCAGATTCTATTGTAGGCTATTGCACTAAACAAAAAATAATATTGCCCAAGGTTAGATTAGGATACAGTAATTATAGGATACAAAATGCATATATATGTTTATATAATAATTATGGTATAGGTTATATGTTTAAATTTAACCAAATGACAAATCACCAAATAAACAAAAAAGGTATCGATCCTCATTCATTCCCACAGTGAAATGTGATGAATCTGTGGCTATTTACACTGTGCTATTAGTTCACAAAGCTTAAAGAAATTATATTTGCTGACTGCATTGTATATCTCAGACTTTACACTTTTCCCAATAATCTACTGAAAAATCTGAAGTGTAACCTACGTCTCTCAAATTCATAGGCTACTTCTATATTATGTGTTAGGCCTAATATGCTATTGCATTAGGCTCAGTGTATATGCAAGTCAGCTCAATAAAGCAATATGACAGTATTTATCGCAAAGTAAATCGACACTTGACATTTTCTTTCTTCTGCAGCAACCCTGATATGCCTTTTAGGATTAGATTATTTTATGACTTATTCTCATTAATGCAGAGGTGGGTTTAATCATTCTTATCTCTTCACTGCAAACCTGGGGTTGGCTGCAAATTAACATGTGCATGGATTTCAGGGTGATCTTTAAAATAATTGTTAATTGTTAAAAATAATAACTGTTACTTAGCAAGTACGCACATTAATGTCTGATTTGTGTTCTTATGTAGCCCATCAAGCTTATCACCAATGTTTTTATAACAAATTTAAGCATAGCATTTTTGACAATGTTACTGGTCAAACCCTTTCAAAAATAATGGCAAGTTTGCATTTGTCTGACCTGAAAGGGATATTCAACTAAAACGTTAAAATGGTGTTTGATTCAGTGTTATTCTATACATGAATAGGCCTATACATGATAAAATGCCAGTGTTTACACAATAATAGGTGTCTATGTATTTATTTTACTCCAAATTATACACACACAGACTGTGCAACAATAGTTATCTTTGACAATACATGTTTTGCAAATAAAACAACAACATTTGAGAGCAGGGTGACAGCAAAGATGTATTGCATTAAGTCAAATAGTTAATAATTAATGAATCATTATGTAATTGTGATAGAGTATAGAGTTAGGTATCAGATTAACATTAGTAGGTTACAAATCAAAATAAGACACTAATCTTTTTTTTGCAGCATAACAGAACATACTGTTATATGACATTTTAACAATTCTATAAACAGTCAAAGTTATAGATCTTAAACGTCCTTTCAAATTCAATACATTATTCATTCGTATGATATGTTAGGGGGATTACAACATCCTTGCCGCACTTGTTATCTGAAGTTTGTTCCAGTATGTTTACACTTCCTGTGTTAACATTTTCGATAATCGGAAAAACAATCTGAGAATGTTTTATTTTTATTTTTTATTAATTCATAGATATTATACTGTATATTGCCATGGCATAATGTACAATTTACATATGTGAAAGCTGATAACCTTTCCCTAGCCTGTATGATGATGAGATGAAAGTGGATCATGGAGTAAATTACAGCATTTGATATATAGACTATCTTTCCTGTTTACACTTTACAATCAAATTTCCAAATTCATTTGAAATAATCTATATTATGTGCAGGCATCAAACTCAACTAAATTGTACATGAGATTTGGTGATTGCAACATTAGGACCACATCTGTACTTGAAGAACAGTGAGCAAACAAGCAAACACATACAATATACATTTTAATTCACTGTAACAATGTCTAAAATCCAAATGCCATATTTATAAAAAATATGGCATTTGGGTAAATAAATACATATAAACATGTTAATATTAAGGCAAAGTACGTTTGTGCAAATACTAATGAAAATGTGTTGAATTAAATGCAATGCTATGGGTACAGCAATGAACTGTATTGTATTAACACTTCTCTACTCTGGAAGCCAATTGTGAAAGAAATTGTTAATTTACAGTCAAATCGAGTTAAAGTTGGGCTGTCCAATTTCTTACCTGCTAATTGGTAGACCAATGGCCATGTAGAAATACGTTATTTATAGTCTTTAAAGAGTATCACAAGGCCTTTTCAATTAGGTCATACTCTATAGCAATTTCAAAACAAACAGCAACACTTTCAGTCTGTTTCCAACCCCTACCAGCAAGCATTGTATTTCATAAGGCAATGAATTTAGCTGGTTGAGAGCCTGTGCTATGTTTTTTGTGTCTGTCTATATTAACTGTTTCTTCTTTATAATGTCACAACCATATCAGTTTATAAATATTGTATACACCAGTATATTCCCAATAATGTATGGCACTGAGGTCCTTCAACCATCAATCTGTGAATCCCAGGAGAGGATCCGTTTCCTGGAAGATTTGGTAGAGACACATTATCCTTGGTTCTACAAGCAAGTCCTGAGGCATGTGACATTGTCTGTTTCCATCTAAGCAAAGATACAGCATAACCCTGTCTTTACTGAGGTCGCTGACTTCTCAGGTCCACACAAGCAGATTAAGTAATGAATAACGGGTAGAAACCACTTTTTCCCCAAAACAGTAGTTCACTGACCAAAGATCTTATTGATCACAATGTAGCACGCAGACTGCATAGCTATCCTCAGATAATGTTCCCTTGGAGGATCAAACAGACTAAAAAGAGGGTACAAGGTCAATGCAGTGGCACACTTGGCAGGGTTTGTTATGGTAACTGCCAAGGTGGGCATCACTAAAAAGACCATTCTGATCTCTTGAGCTCCAAATTGTGTTTCACTCTGCAAATCAGTCTGGATGTTACAATCTGAACCAATCCCAGTAGAGATACAAGAAGGTATTAACTATAAGAAATATATTTTCTAACAGTAAATTGTATAGCACTTTTGTGAACATGAATGAGTCCATATTTCAATTCTACTTCTTTGCTGACTATTTTTATTTTTCCGTTATGTCAGGAATTTAGGAGTAGGCTGGATGGAAACAAAGCACAATGCTCATCTCAGGTCACCACCATGCTCCTTAACAGGTGCAGGTTTTTACACTTTCTCTCATAAACACAGTAAATCAGTTGAAATGTAAAGTTCTTAGTGCAATGGCCCACAACCTTTTCATTTGTTTATTTTGCTTACCTGCTCACTAATGGTAATTTAATGTTGATACTCAATATTGCTGTTATAAAGTTATTACATATATAGACACTATATATAATCTACAGTAACATGGATAAACTCATGGTTTTGGTTTGGCATGGAATGTAGATGGGTAAATATCTAATCCTATTTGCGGTTGGGTTTTTGCCTCTTACTAGTAATATTCTTGAATATTCTGTTTGCATGTTTTCATTTATGCAGAGAGTGATATTCCTTAACAGGATATGAAGATGCATAAACAGCATTTATTCTGAATTTACCTTCAATTTAGTAATATGTAAACACTCTCTCTTTCTCAATCCTAGATTAGATTTCTCAGATATTTCAATTCTATCTGATATTCTGAGACATAATGCATTATCGAAACTGCTTTTGGCTTTTTTTTTCAGCAAAGATTGGTTTCATGGTAGTGGTTAAACATTTATTTCACTTGAATTTATTTATATACAGTATTTTCAAATATGACACATTAACATTAACAGTAACCACAACCAAAACATCAGGTTGTATCACTTCAAATACTGGCTGAATATACTGTAAAGTTAAAGAGGACTTACACTGGGTAGTGATTGTATGTAAAAGGAACACTTATATTTGATATGATCTTGAGGGAATCACAGCTTTAGAGGTTAATAGAGTGTGAAGTGTGAAAACGTCTTCTGAGAAGAGTTAAACAGTGCATCAGTTGGTAAGCACTTGATTTGTGTAAGTTGTTTGTATATATTTGGGCTGCTAAACACCCTGCACACAAGCTTTAGGTTGTACTGAATTTCTCTAGAAATTAATGGTTTTATTATTATTATTAATATTATTAAATATTGTTAATAATAATAATTATAATAATTCAGGGATGTCACCAGATCTATTTGAGGGG
>JAODTR010000023.1:1012051-1023296 GCA_025399935.1 Amblyopsis rosae | reverse complement strand
GGGATCCCCCAGTCAGAGCTTGCTGATGTTGCTCGGGAAAGGGAAGTTTGGGGTCCCTTGCTGAAGCTGCTGCCTCCACGACCCGACTCCGGATAAGCGGGAGAAGATGGATGGATGGATGGCTGTATAGCCAGAACCCCTAATTCTCTCATTTTTAAATATATATATCTTTCCGACTAAGTGATCCCGGCCTGAATGCTACTGGCGAAGGACTGGTTATCTCCTCACAGAGTGAAGGGCTTTAGGATTCTCTGATGAAAGGCGATATGGAAATATGATCTGTTATTAGGGCATCGTGTTATCAACACTTCAGCTTCCCGTGTGTGCACGAAACACAGTCGATGCTCATCGCGCTCGTAAATACTCTGATTTCATGAATACAAATGGTTGTTCACAATAGGCAGGGAAAGAATTCAATCTATATCAATCTGATTCTGGCTATGCCGGGCCCTCAGAAGAGAATGAAGGGATCGTGAGACAGCCCGCAGACATGAGCTCAGTGTTTGGTTAGAAGACAGGCGTGGGGGTGGGTGCTGTGATCACAAACTGCATGTGTGTTTTACTGTGGGCCAAGAGCGGCCCTGCTCCCAGGTATGGGATGTTAAAGGGGGAAAAGCTGTGACGCAACAGGGTCAGGAGATGCTCCAGGTACCACAACACCCTCTCGGAACTTGCGGGGGTCGGGGTCTAGCCGAGGACCCTCTTTAATGTTCAGGAACTAGAGGAAGGTGAGAAAGGCTCACACGGGGCTTTCTCATGAACCTGTGTGACCTGCTGAAGAAAACCCCTCCTCCTCCACTTCCCCCTTTCCCGAGCTGCACTGTATAGTGTTAGACAGCTGATGTTTAGGGCCAGGTGTGGGGGGGCGGGGGAGGTGCTGCTGTCCACAGGTGCTGCACAGATGCCTCTGTGACGCAGGCCGGGCACACCAGCCATCCAGGGACACAGAGACCCAGCCGGAGTGCCCCTATACCCCCTACCCTTCCCCCAGCCCATCGACTGTCTCACCCAGAGCCCTTGGCATCATCTGCGCTGCCCGTTCTCCAGCGGTAATTACACGTGGCACCGCGGTGGGCACGTGATGGGTGCTGGGAGACAGGAGCAGAAATACGACACGATTCGGTCGGAATCCGTTTAAACGCTGGGAGCAGTTCAAAGGCAGCTCATTTGGAGCGCTCTTATTAGTTTTCAACAATTTACAAAAAAAAGAAAAGAGAAAAAAAAAAGCTATTGTGCGACAGGCGAGGTTAATACACAGAATGCCTCTCGGAGAAGAATTCTTCAAGATGCTCGCTCTTTCAAAGCCATTATGAAGAATAAATTAAATGTATGAGAAAATGCTGTCCAATTGGTGTCATAATTGCTATTTAGAGGATTCATAATTACAGGGTGCAGCCATCAGATAAAGGAGCGCAGATAAAAAGGAGCCAGGCTGGTAATGGAAATATGTTTGCAGAGGAATAGATTCTAATAAGTAATTTTGCCTAATAAACTATAACCGATTTAATCTCCACCTTATCAGGCCAAGATTTCACCACTTTCCTTTTTAATTGGCTATTTTGTAATCCCGATTCCCAGCAGAGAGTATGGTCCGTCTGCCTCTCCTGAGAGTTAGCATGAAATCAGTGTGAAACACTGTGTCAATCTTATTCTGAAGTGGCCATCTGGCCAGTGTACAGGAGCTGGGGATGGCATGGTGAACCGCAAGGTCTCTGTGAGGCAATCAGCAGCAGATTTACACAATGTGTTAATGCAAATTTAATAGAGACTTCCTATCGGCCGCTTTAATCTTCCGCTTGTCCTTGTGTCAGCCCCTGCTAAAGCACACACAGTGACGCTCACCTCCCAGAGAGAATGGCCTCAGATGCCTAAGCCTCCTGGTTCTTTCATATGATACATTGATTGCAGAGAAGCTACATTGCAAATGAAAATATGGATCTAACGCTTCCAATATGAGTTATTCATTGTACACTATCAGTAACCAAGAGTATCATCAGAAATATGAATTACCAGTCAGCATTTAAACTGTCTTTTAGCCACTGGAACTGCATGTACGGTAGTATGCCTACATCATTATAGTTGTATTGCTTGACTTGACAAGGTAACACTATTATATGTTACAGTAAGGCAGTTGAACACTGTCATTTGATTGACAGGATACTGGTAGTTTGTTTTTGTTCCCAGGCACTGTTACACTGCCAAGTCAACTGCCTGCTCCATGGAATAATGTTATCACAACTATGCTGGAAAGCACTGCACTCATTTATCAAATGTATCTTTATCTTACACTAAAGCATATTAAACATATTGATACAAAAGGCATTGATACTGAAGGATGGCAAACTAAAAGTCAACTTTTCCAGTGTGGTCTATGTACAGTATCATCCTACAACATTGTCACACATTTTATAAACTTCCTTAATTAATATTTATTGAAGAGTAACTCATTTTTATATTCTAATCAGTTTACTTGTGTAATAAATAGTTTTTTTTCTGCATATTTCAAACATTCCAAAATGCTTTTTTAAATACTTGCCAGGATTTTTAATCGGACAGAAATGTTCTCTGTCATGCTGAATTCCAATGTAATTAATAGAGTCAGAGGCACACAGAGTAGTTTAAAAAAATAAAAAAAGTAACAGTGTCCTATCTGCATAACCCAGAGAACTGAATTTATGAGCAGTCGAGAACAGGTAAATAAAAACCTTTGATTTCATGTCAGCTTGAGTGTATCTTAACAAAAGAAAGATGGAAAAGAAAAAAAATGAATATCAAAATGTAAATTCTGTTCATCTGTTTAATTGGATGGACGCTTTTACTTAACTTATCTCTTGCAACTCAGCTCATTCAAGTGAGTGCTAAGAGGAAATAACAATTTCTCCTCAGTTGAAAAGCTGGCGCTTCATGGCAATTTGTTATGATGGGATGCATCATGAATAAATACAAAATGTGACCTCTCTAAACTCCACAGTCGGGCGACTTGAGCATGCAAAACTTTTACGGAAGACATACGTTTCACATGTTTACGTGACTGCATACCATTCCCAAGTACAGACATGTCAGTTGTTAGAAAAATGCATGAAGGAAATTCACACCTATATCTAGTATATTGCAAATGATTTTGATGCACACAAAAAGACAATGATCTGCCATGGAGACTTATAAGTAGCCTAAGTCAACATTGTACTTGTTTTATTTTACAACAAACATGACCTGCAATCGTGACGGACAACATTTTAAAACTGTAATGATGACGATCTTAATACCACTACCAACTGAGTGGAAACGTACTCCTCCTGTGGGGCCTCAGAATAATAGAAATGGCTCCTCCATTATTACCCATTCTTCCTCGAAGCTACAGAGACCAACATTAATCCCAACTGTCTGTAAAATTGAAGCAATAAAAACCACAAGTGGTGACGTTAAGATTTCTCTGTGGCGATGCTCCTCAAAATAATACAGATCCACAGACAAACAATGATATCTGTGCTTGATTGTTTTTGGTAAAGATCCCTCAGTTCGCTTCGTTCCTTTTGTTGTACATGAGAGAGACATTACACCAATGGCAGAGCACGACCTCATTTGTTGCGAAGAAGAAAATTTCATTAACAAGGCAAACAGCGTCAGCCGCTGCTGAGCCTCAGTCGAGGCTCCTGAAGATAACAGCTACCTTTCATCACAGCAGAAATCCTTTCTGTAGTCTAAGCTTGACAAACCCTCACTATGACACCAGGGCCACAGTGTCACTGTTAAATCAATATATGCTGTATATGGGGCTTTAAAATATCATTCAAGTCATTCACTTAAGATTGTGGGAGGTGTACACAACATAACCAATGCACTGGGTAATGGCAAATCCGGGATTATAACTCCTTACTCATGAAAACAAAATGTGCAATATATTGGAAACAAAAGGTAGGCAATCTCAGCCAAAATATGGGTTGCTCTGTTCTCTAGCTGAATTCTTCAAATGTTTGGCATCTCGGTCCAAAGCCTAGACGATCACACAATGTCTGTCTTAAAGAAAAGGGCAGCCTTTCGCCAAAGCAACATTAATGCGAAAATTGAAAATATGTGGAGTGGAGTGGAGTGTGCATTAATACTGCATATCATACCTTCCACAGAAAATATATGTAAGTCCACACCATAAGCATAATTCGTGATATGATCCACTTCAACACCTTCACAAAAGCTATAATGAAACAGAGGTCTATTTGACTGAATTAATGTATGACCTTTGATGCTGTGCTAATGGCTATAGGGGTCCATCTTTACATTAAAATGCCCTTACACAATACATCATAGGTGAAACAAAAATAACTTACAAGCTACGCAGCTGTAAAGGGGGTGCCCCATTACCCGCGAGTCACATTCATGATTATTATTATGATCATGTGCCCCATTTTCATTTTTATTGTGTATCACCAGAGAGTTTTATTTAAGGCTAGAGTGTTGTTAGCGTGTCACTTGCCTGGTTGACAGGATTGGTTTGAAATTGTAAGCAACAATTCATGGCTTTGGCAGCACTAGCAGGAGGTAGCCAGCTAGTGCTGCTACGCTAGGTCTTTATTTGCATAAAAACAACACAATGACCTTATGACCTTCACCGATTTTTTTATTTTTTTATTTTTTGCATTATTAATGTTTTCTACAGGACAATATAATTGCTTTCTTTATTAAATTCGAACAGTAGCTAAAGTGAGCTGCATCCAAAGTTTAGCAAACAATGTTCAGCCTAATTTGATATCAACTATCATTGGCCCTGTGGCAGTGTGCAACTCCAATTACGATAAGGATTATGCACATGCAATCAAAAGATATAACAAGATCATGTGCAAAGATACATTTGCTACGCAAGCAATTAACTGGGAGTAGCATGACACCCGGGCTGCTAAAGGTGAACCAGTAGATGATGCGTCAACACTTCGTCATTATTAGTGGCAAGGACGAGTGATTTCTCCCCGTCACTGCGAGCTGGCCACCATCTTTACCTGAAACGGCAGCGATGTCTGATATGGAGAAGTCAGACAGAGCTGTCAGAGAGTCCACTGTGTAACTGCCTGGTGAACCCCGGAGGTTGAAAATGACCGAGTTCACAAGTTGATTAATGAGCACTCTGCTGCCTGGTGTCAGAGTCTGATGGTGGCTGTTAAGCTTCCAGCTTCTTCTAACGGGAACAAAATGACATATCTTGTGATGAAATCAATTTGCAGGATCAAATTAATTACAGTATGTCTGACGCTATCCGGGTATGGAGGTGCAGGAAGTTTGCTTGTTTCCTTAAAAATAAATGAAATGAATAAATTGTACACGCAACATAGATTATAAATATCCGAATCTTTAAATGCGTTTTTCATAATGACCCCTGTGTGAAAGCACACTGTTCAAATGGTTTCCTATGGTGAGAACATAAAGGCTACATTCAGTCCCATTGTCTGGGGACTGTCCGATTGTTAAAGGAGAAGATGATGTTAGTTAAGAATAGGACGTCTTGTGGAATAATGACAAGTGTCTTGTCTTTATCATCGCAGAGGCTACAGTTACTACCGGATCCGCTGTGTTATTAACTGTGGCCCAATTAGAACCTCTGGTAAACACGCTTGTGTCCCGCGGACGCAGGCCCATTCCCCCAGAGATAGCTGGTGAAATGAAACTGTACATTTTATCTGTGCATCACGGATGGAAAGTCAACTTGACAGTGTGCGGGGCACTTGATAAACAGTCTATCTAGGACACACAGTGTGTGGCAGGTCTCTCCGGGGGCGTAGCCAAAGCCCTAGACATTACAGAGGAACCCAAAGCAAATTATCCTGACATGGATGAAACAATAGCAAATTGGACAAATGATATAATTTGACTCATATAGGCCCCAGCAGAGTCTGCTTGTTTCCTGCACTCGAAGGGATTTGGAAATAAGAATAGTTTTGATGGTAAAGGTCAGAAAGCAGGAGTGCTTCCCGCATGGTTTCCGTACTACAAGCATGTAGGGGTCCCTGGGAAACATCTACCACCAAATGTATTCATTATTGTGTGTTCCTGTTTTGTAATGTGCTTCATAAGAAAGGGGAGGCATGCTTTCATTATTCAAGAGTGCTTCCTTTAGTCTTTGTTCGAGATGCGGGGAGATTTGAGGGATGGTTTAAGGCATCATTGCCTGCTTTTCTACACACAATAAATCACCGCTTATGTTTCTGACATGAAGCGGCGCACCTCAATAACACTCCCTATGTCGGTACACATGTACCAACACCCATGCCGATTTGCAGAACACAACAGATACAAGATACAACAGCATGCCATATGGCCATATGATGCATTGAAACCTTCAGTCTAAGAATCTACAATTTACTGTAGTTATTTTAGCCTTTAAGGTGTTGATTTAAATTTGAGAATTTCCACTTCAAAATCAATTATGTTTTAGCCCAAAGAACAAATGTGTTAAATAAATTCAGGACAGAGGCGTCTGCTGGATTTCCAAATCGTCAGGTGGCGTATAGATGTCTCCTTGGCAAGCTGGTAGGAGGTTGGGGAAATCTTGGTCTAGACTGAATGTGAACTACAGCAAGTCATTAATCACCCACTAGTGACACCTGGAACCTTCTGCCCCTCATAAGGACAAAATAACCTCTACCAATGAGAGAAACTAAGTGGTCAGAGACAATGGGATATTGGTGGTAGTTTAGGTTCCTCTCATAAGCGGCCCAGCGAGCCTCAGCAGATGAAACAGCCATTCGATGCAGCTCCCTGGCCGCATGCAGCAGCGGGGAGGGACATTAGACGGTCAGTCTCAGTGGAGCGTCCTAAAGACTCAATGTACATTCAGGGAGCATACTCTGTTTTTCACATTTTACCACACTGTTGGAATGGCACCATTATATACACGCATCTGGGATCCATAATGGAAAACAAAACAATACTGTCGCCTCAAAACAGAATGGCTGTTGTCCGGGCCAATGACACAAGAAGCATTAGGATAGAGAGCGATTTTAACATGACAGGTGTCATTATTCTGTTTATTGTGTTGCCATAGGAGCGATATCAGCACCTTAAAGATATATATTATATTATATTATACAGTGTTTCTGAGGACGCTTGCTAAATTCGAACTCAAATCAAAATAAGCACACATCTCCCTTCAAGCCATATAGGTGCTCCGTCAGAAGCTCTAACCCACACATTGGAAACATATTGCAAAGGCTAGGATATTGTTGTTTTGTGCGGTCTGCACAACTTTGTTTGCGTTCCTATTTACAGAGCACACACAGAGAATGCTAATGCTAATGCTAAGAATGCTAGCGGACTGTAAAGAGATATTTGGTGAATTTGACAAAGTGTATTAGCTTACAGTCGCTTACTATATACTTTCAATGAAGTTCAGTAACTGTTTGTCTTAATAATATTTAATGCGCTATATATTGACAATTACATTATTTTTGTCCTGATCATATCATCTACTCTACATACTAAATTCTAACCTTTACACATTATCTAGTTGAACAGTAAGCTACAAATGTATCTCATGACCATTACCAATGAGCCAAGTTAACCTGCTCAGCTTTAAGATGTGAACTGTACATATGTGACAAATCCCTTTAACAATATTTATATTGTAAAGGTCTTTATATAAAGGTCCTCTGTTTACAATTTACAATTTGGTGTTTTTTGGTATTCTGTACAGTCAATAAGAATATTGACCTAAATATTTGTGTCCATGTACAGCACATGAACTCAAAACCTGCTATGTTAATGGAGTTTACTATGAATGATGGATCACTTGCACCTGAAATCATTTATATTTGTCCTCAAGTCAAGTTGGCTTTAGCTTCAAATCCCTGTGCTTTATGGTGCACCGATATACCATGCATACGATTCCTCTTACCTAACCTGGCCAGAGTTTAGGAAACTAAGAAGACTCCTGAGGGGGTCCATCCAGGAATGCAGCCGTGCACATCCAGGACTGCCCAGACCTGTCCATATTCTGGCAGCAGACCCAGCGAGAAGACACGTGGTTCTCAGCATGACCCTACTTAACATCGCACAGGGCCAGGTAGTGCTGATGTTGCACGCTGAGCTGCTTTTACTGCACACACACACACACACACACACAAGGTGTAACATGACTTGCCCCAGTGTGGGCTTTAAACAACAGCATTGTGTCCATGTCCAGCTTCCAGCACCACTTGTAGCTAATGATCAGTTTCTTGGCAGGAAGACAAATTAAGCGTCAGGTGAATCAATAAATCAGGTAAACAGAAAACAAGCCTCTAGTGCCCATTCTGCGATCTCCTGTTCAATGTCTATTTGTCTAACACCTATAATTTCTCAGTTTTGAGCACCTGCTTGTAAACGATTATTTAAAGGCACAGCTCTTGATTTGTGTCAAGAATTGCTCTTGTGGTTGTAACAAGTTTAGTCAGACATAGGAATGAACCTGGCGTTCTTAGAGAGGGTGTTCCCCAAGGGTCTATTTTTAGGTCCCCTGCCTTTTATCATCTTTTGTATAGTAACAATATATACAGTCAGCCAAAACACTTCCAGTTTGTATTCTAGTGCCCCTTCTCTTGAGATTGCTTGTACTCATTTACACACTGACTTTGCATTACTGCAGCATGCACTTTTTGACAGAAAGTTGCTTTGTAAATACACTTAATAAGACAAAGGCAATATATATATATATATATATATATATATATATAATATTTTCTCCTATAGCAAGGTTTCAGATTGGATACTTAGAAATAACGGCATCTGGGTAGACCATGTTTCTCTATGTCTTCACGTAAACATCTGGTTGCTGATTTTTTCCTGTCAACAGAAGGTGGCAAGAGCAGTTTGCTTTATTATGGCCTTTCATCCTGGAATAAGCTCCAGGTGAACTTCAAGCTTGGCGCACACATTTCCATTACTGCCAAAAAAAAAAAAAGATACCTGAAATTCTATCTGTTATATGCATTTGTTTTACCATTGCTGGTTAAATGTGTGTGTATATTATATGTGTATATGTATATGTATATGTATATGTATATGTATATGTATATGTGTATATGTGTGTATATCTTTTTTTTTTTTTTTTTCTTCAACATAATCTTTATGTCTTATAACTGAGCTGCCCACTTGGCCAGGCCTCCCTTGTAAAAGAGATTTGATCTCAATGGGACTGTCCTGGTAAAATAAAGGTTTAATGAAAAATGTATTGTTTGACTATGAAATGCCAACGTACTCAAACAAATGAACACATTAGTTTCTACCCCTGCACCATGCGTTTTTGTTTGTGTTTGAAAATATAAGAGAAAATATGTATGAAGTAAGCTGGGGAATGATTTTTTTTAGGTTTCAATGTTTTTGTAATAGTTTAAGTAGATAGAAGAGGTTTCAATGATGTGCATTTTTATACAGTGCATGGCAGCAAAGACAAGTAAAAAAAAAAAAGCAACAACTAATGAAACCTTTAGCGATAACACAGATTTGCATCCCTGCTCTCAGGGAGTCCTGAAGCTGATTGATTAAGAGAGACGGAGCATGCCAAGCCACATCAGCGCTCCTGCACAGGTTAAGTGGTGCTAAGATTGTTTTATATAGTCGGTGATTAGAGGATGAAGCGGGAGAGTTTGATCTATTGCCGTTTCTGACCTTCTAATCACAGCGGGCCTTTCGATCTAACCTGCCCCAACAACTTCAATCAGACACACTCTGATTGGAGATGGTCAGCGGAGAGTGAAAGACAGGGTATCAAACAATTAAATAAATTATTGTATCAATTTTAATTTTGCAATTGCGGAGTAAATTTATATTTCCAGACTGCTATAAGCAGACATCCATTAACTAACTACTAAATAGATAAATAGTGAATCCCAACATCTCCATTTCTGCTTTGATTTACATATATGAGCCTACTTTAGGTATCACATTTAATTACAGTTTCCCCCCCGACAGCAAACACAAGATCTGAAACAACCAGCATTTGCTGTCATTGTAATCAGCTGTGACTTTTCAGACTATATTTCTTCTGGTAGTCTGATTTCCAAACACACTCTGAGAAGAAGAAAATACATGTGTGACAAGTAAATGTTTGTGTGTGTGCGTGCGTGCGTGTGTGTGTTTATTTGCCTACTCACACATGGGTGCACAGATTCGTACATTGATGTGTATGTGCTTTTCAGTGTATGGAATGCCTTAAGAAGTTGATTTTAATTTAAACTCATGTTGCCAATATGCTTGATAAACAGACACAAACACACTGGTATAGAACACTCTTTAAATACAGTATCTTAAGAAACAACAAAGGAAATGTTTTTAAAATGTGCTTGCGCTATGCTAAACCAGAATATTCTAAGATTTTCATCTTATTGGTGAAAATACAATTTGATTCAAAAGATAATGATGAAACACAAAGGTTAGGTTTAATTTACCCAGCTCGAAACTCTCTAGAGTACACCATAATTATCTACATCATCAAAAACAATTATGGATGCATAAATTGAATGCATGTCTACTGCCTATTGTCCCTCCTAGAATATTTGTCCTGTGCACAGATAACACGGCATTAGCATCACAAAGGCAACGGAATAATGGTTGTGTCCAGCTGGTGTTCAAGGGCCATGACAATAAGTGTGACGAGCCGAAGTCAGATGTTAAGCACAAAACGCTATTGTCTAATACGCATATAGGGTGTGTAGAGTCAAATGAAACATAAACATGATATAGTGTCTATCTAAACCATCTGTCAATACCAATGAAGCTCTTGTTAACCAGAACACCCCCTCGCTCCAGTGCCCTGTACACAGCCATATGTAGGGACGTTCTTTGTTATTTGGGGTATTTAAAGAGATGTGATTGTTTGCATTAACGTAGTGTGAGCTGGGTTTGGGTTTGCATATTGTGGTATGTAGGGAAGGATGTTGCTTGTTTACAGGTTGATTTACTCAGTCCTGCTTTTCTAGCGCTAAATACAGTTCTCTGTGATTAGCAATGCAAGAAACAAACTAAATTAACTCATCAACATTACACTGTAAAAAAAAAAGTATTTCTACGGTTTCCTCAATTAATTCTACTATTCTTTTTCTCTATTTTAAAATTATAGGAAATTGTATTCAATGTACAAGGATATACTGTTTATTTAAATGTGTCATGTGATTTAACAAAAGAATTATGTATAAATTCAAAACAATTAAATATCTGTTTTTAACTCATTTTAATTTGAAATTTAACGGAACTATCTGTAAAAAAAAAAATATATATATATATT
>JAODTR010000023.1:1000621-1011951 GCA_025399935.1 Amblyopsis rosae | reverse complement strand
TATAATATATATATGTCCCTTTTTAACTGTTGACTGAGGGCCAATCATGGGCCACAACAGGGGTGTGGTTTCTGCATTATATGTAGCAGGGATCCTGCAGCCCTACAGGTGCATGTCAGTAAGACTCCCCATCACAACTTTGTTGGTGGTGTCATTTTGAGTCTGGGTACCTGGCCTTGCGTGGAGTTTTACACAAATGGATTTTGATGTGAAAACTAAATTAATAGGGGTTCTCTGTAGAACTATTTTGATATGTTTAAATACAAAATAAAACTAAATTTAATGAGTAAAAAGTTGTCTAATAATAATTAAAAAGGTCAAAAAGGGGAAATCAAATATTTGAAACATGTATGGTATACTGCACTCTACTAACCATTTAAGATTTTTCAGGTTTTAATTATATTGTACTGTCAATTGCATAGTTTCCAAATGTGTAGACATAAATGAAGGCCTCTGCTTGTCTGATAATTACAAAGGATAGTCGCTACACTGTGTATGCTGACCTCTGCTACTTTTCAGAGCATCAACAGTTGCTAGAATGTGGTTGATGCCAGCTTTAATTGCTATGGAAATGTGTATTTGCATTATTCCTAGTGGGCAATAAGGGTAATGAAAAATAATACTCAGCATAGGTGAGAACCTTGAAATTACATCAGAAAGGATAATTATTTTTCCTAAATATTACATAAATACTTTTTAACCCCCAGAAACAGTTCACTATATAGAAGCCAGATCCAAAAATCAATATTTTGCCATACTGTATATCAAAATATACAGTATGGCATTTGATACTGAAAATGAACGATGTTTAGGTTTAAGAGAAACAATTGCAAAGTAAGCCCTACTGTAAAATACAGCAGATGAGCCTGATTTCTATTTTACTAAACTAATTTGGATGCAAATGTTCTGGCACACGTGTGCAAAACATAATTCTCTCGGTTATCAACGATAGAAGCTCAGCTCTAGGCTGTACATCAGTGTGACATCACAGATTACAGTCTTGATTTGACTCAAATACTAATTGTCCCCAGTCATTGCTACAACATCATTTTGTAACTTTTGCGTCTGGAGTTATTATGATGCTTATCAATAATTGCTCCAGGAGTGATCACACCCAGGCACTGAACATCAACAAATATTTATTTATTCAGGAAAGCTAGTGTAATCTAATCCACTAATGCAACCCCATGGCCTGCGGTGTGAACGTTTGCACTGTATCGCTCGCTGTTCATGGGAAAGTGTATTTTCTAGAATTTCCAATTAAATGCATTGTGTCGACACCTATGGTAAGTAAGTGGTACACTTAAGAACCATAAAGTGTGCGGGCCAACTAAGTATGCTCTCTCATCGCTATCAGAGCCTCAATAATGAGCGACAAAAATATGTTTGCCATGTATGAAAATGAATAATGATGGTTGCTTTGAGCATATATTTTATGGCCATTTAAGCATTCCAGTTCCTTACACAAACAAATATTTGATTCTGTTTGTAGTACATCTAAGCAATTTTACACTTCAAAAAGTGAATCTGTCTGCCAAAGTAAGACAATTTCCCTTCATAAGATTCCTTAATAAACAAGCAAAACTGTCTTAAATTAAGCCATATGGTGTCAATTATCTTGAAAGTACAATATAAATATATGCCGTTAAACAAGAATTACACTTGCGTGTGGTCTCATTCTCTTCCATCACAGAAACAATTAGTTCAGTCTCTCTCTCTTTAAGTGACACTATGATGTCAGTCTGCTCCAGACCCACGTCTTGGATTGGCTCATGAGCCCCAGCCAGGTCCTTTGAGTGGAGACACTGTGAGAACCGCTGGCAGCTCATATATCAAGGGACATCCTCACAGCACTACTCCGCTTCCCTTCTCAATGCAACGCAGGGTAAGTATTTTAATTAGTTGGCTAATTGTCTAAGTAATTGGGAGACAACTTAGCTCAAGCAGTAATCAATCTCCACAGCGCAGTCCTCTATCACATCAAAGCATCTGTAATTAACACTGCCAACCACGGGACGGTTGTTTGATTGAGCCGGATAGCGTGGGGGGGTGGGGAGGGAGGGGCTTGTACAATCACAGATAAGGCTATGGCGGAGGAGACGGAGGCTTGGGAGGCCTCCAATGAGCATGGAGAGAGGTTATCGTTCAGACAGAAACCAGCCCACAGCGAGACATGAAAGACAGACACGCTGATCCGCCTGCCTTGACCATGATGCAAGCAGTGCTCTCAGTAAACAAAGGACAGACAAAGGAGGAGGTTATTAAATTGTGTGCATGTGTGTGTGTGTGTGTCTGTCTGCGCAGACAGCCTGGGTATTGAAGGGCAGGTGTTTTCTCCCTTGGCCAACCAGCTCTTGGCCTGTTGGCCTGTGATGGTGTGTGCAAACAGACAGAGCAGAGCAAACGACGGCGATGTCGGGATGATGTGGAAAGCTGGGAAACATCTTACCAACCTTTCTACAGACTTAACTTAGTGCTCAGGAGAACACAGGCGTATGTTGTTTAATGGTTGCTGGTGTGTGCGTTACCACTTACACAAAGTAGCCTATTCCTGTTTCTTAAATTATATGTTTATAGAACGAATAAATACAAATATTGTATGTAAATATATTAGTACATCAAATCAAATGATAAAATGTGCATTTCCACTCAATTCCCCAAAAGGACATTTGTTAGCTTGATTTTGCCATGAAAATTGGCAATTCATTAGATGTTTTCATATACCCGGTATCAATTTCACTTAGCGCCGATGCTCAAACCGAGCATTAAGAAATTATACATTTGGGATAAACAACACTAATCACGTCTCAAATTCAACCATTTGAGGCTCTTTAATTTCCCAGTTGTAGAAAAACAAGAGGTATAATGAACAATTATACATAAAGTCAGTTTCACTGTTATGCAGTGTGACTTAATTAAAATTACTAATGAAAAAAATGGACGGCTTACAGTGGAAATGTACTCATCAATTTGAAAATGAGCGAATGGTTTGTCTTTGTTGACGGTAATGAAAATGACCCAAGTGGCAATACACAATTGTTTTGTTTACCGACAACCCTTCTGAATACGATTAAATACCTCAAACCCATTTAGTTGCTCAGTTGAGGAAAATAATGCAGAACTGGCCAAATTGCAGAATTATACATTTGCTAAAAAGGTCAAAACCACCAACAATATTTGGAGACGCTGTATCGTTTTATCAATTAACAAAAGTATAGACGATGAGAAGACGCAAAATTGAATGCCATGCATGTGGCGGGATGCTAAAATGGATCATTACAATGAAACGTGGCTAGCGGAGCGGACATCACATTCCCAGAAGAAATCCAACCCCCCCACCCTACCTACCACCCTCCAGCTCAAGACTCCCCACCCCAAGGCACTCTCCACACAGTGGCACTGACAGATTGACAAATAAGGTTAATAAGTACCTTCCACCTCTCCTAAAGGCTAATCAAATATTAATCCGCAAGGTGTGGTCAGCAGAAAAACACAACAAACAATTGGTGGAGGGAAATTGATTGGATTGATTCACTCTCTTGTAATGTGTGTGCGCGTGCGTGCGTGCATGCGTGCGTGCATGTGGTTGGGAGGAGGACGGTTGTAGTGGTTTACTGAGATACAGCTGTAAGAATTTCATTCGGGCTGAAAAGGACCAAATATTTGGATGCAAGCGCTTAAGGCAATTAAAATGTACAGTCTATCGCTGCATGCTTTTGGCTCAGGGGGGCTAAGGCATATGCCATGTGGTTTCCTGACACTGTGGGCTTTAATCTGGCTCATAGCCACTGTATCTCCCAACCCCCAGTCTTAAATTATTGTCCCTCTCCATTGTAGTGTCCCCTAACACATGAAAAGCTTTGTCTATCAAGTCATAAGAAATGCTGAGTTATCAATTAAATATGTAAATAACACTAAATATAATGTCCCTACGGTTAGCATAGACATGGGGAAATAGATGGGAAGGAAAGCAGTCAATAAAATCTAAACGTAAATATAAATATGTCACTTGTAAATGCAATCCTTACGGCTGCAGGAAGTATCAGAAATTAATCACTCCTCTTACACATGCATGCATGCACGTGCACACACACATACACACAAACATTCAGATGCCTAAGGCCATCTCCAGGCCTGGTGGACCATGTGAGCAGAGCCACACTCTTCCACTGATAGGGCAAAATTGGATCCAGTGAGAATGCAAAGAAGCTTATCAACCAACCCTACCCAGCAGAGCTCTCTGCAAGAGCATATGTCAACATCATTTATTAGATGTGGCCAGGGACTAAATTATGTATGATCACAAAACGAATAAAAGGGGGAAAAAATAGGATCTCACAGCAGGTGGATAGAATAATATTTAGAGAGGATATGAAATTATTATTGGAGACCCTTCAGAGGGAATATTTGTTAACATTAACTAGAAAGTAATTTGTAATGCTTCAAGTCAATTATTAATCATCTGGGAGATTTGCAAATTATATATAAGTGAATTATATTAGTTTTTTAGAGGAGTAATTAGTTGCATCCAGACAACTATATTAATGTGGCACATATCATGTTCCTTACTAATGTGTACTGACATTTTGAAAATGAAGTTCTTTAAATTGTGTCAGTCCATCCAAACATATACTAAGTAGCTTTAATATTGCCAGATGAGCAATCTCTCAGCCAAAATACTCTTCAGAGATACTGTGTAATTGACTTCATCTAACAGTATGGAACAAATCCCACTAGCAGAGAGAGTTGACAAATTGCATTAAAAACCCTCAATTGGGCCAGGATTGGATAGAAGCTCATGTTTCCCTTTATCCCATTACACACGAAACAGTTTAAGCTCGAAAAGTTGCTGACAAAGGATGTGCTTGAGTATGCAGCATGTATTTGATTTGAAATGTTTGAAAAAGTACAAAAAAAATATAGGCACAGTACAAGAACAAAATGTAGCCTATTGTATGCATATCTTAAACTAGTGTTAGCTTACACAACATCGATTAAGGTACTGACCAAAGAACAGCAGTAGGCCTATATAAGGCACGCGTGTTGTTTCAGCGGCTCAACGGCGCGCCACATTAAAGCGACTCAAACTGTCAAATCATCCAAGTTTCCTCTTCAATGGCTTACCCGATTTCAACATGTTATGCTTCTTTTTATTGCATGTAAACAGGCTTTGACATGGGTCTAGTTAAATGTGTAAGACATGCAGGGGGGGAAAAAGGGAAAAGGCAAAATGCATGCGCAAAACCAAACCTGTCAACACACCGTACCTGCTTTAAATCTGTTCCCCATTTCAGGCAATCTGTGGGAACCAGGCCTGTGGAGCCTAATCCTGTTTTCATCCGCAGACCCTCTCCACACACTCTCACCCCCCCCCCCCCCCTTCCTACACCTCCCCCTCCAAAACCCCACTCCCCTATCCTCTGTATCACACTTTCAATTCTGCTTGCTGGTGCCTTTGTGTGATATTCATTTGATATTGCTTTTAAAATTCAAAATCTATTCAAGGATTCCAAAAAAAATGTTTTTTTTTGGATTCATGCTGTAGCTGCGAAGCTCCTATTTACGCTCTAGATTTGGAATTGCAAATCAACAGTGTTTGATTTTGGAGGTGGTGGTGGTGGTGGTGTGTGTGTGTGTGTGTGTGTGTGTGTGTGTGTGTGTGTGTGTGTGTGTGTTTGTGGGGGGTGGGGGTCCCAATTCCTGATTGTGCGTGTATTAACATGTTAACAAGGGTGTATTAGCAAGATCATGTGTGTGGCATCAAGCTCTGCAAAAGCCTAACATAACTAAAGACATGCTCCATCCCATCTTTAAAAACTACTTGCAGTATCTGTGAGTGATGCAGGATCAAGATTACCGGGTATGGTATAGTGTTAAAGTGGTCTTGGAGAGGTAACTGTATAGAAGTCAGTGTGTGTGGCAGAGACACGATTTTGGATACAATTTGGTTGTGTAGTACTTTTATGCAGACTTGCAATGAGTACTGTTTGACATATTATGTAGGCAAGCAGGTAAGGGTAAGACATTGTGTCTGGTACCAAACCCAGGACCTTAGCTTTGTAGGCTCACCACCATCCTGGATGGTAATGTTGTGAAGTGAAAACATATTTGGACTGTTTTTAACAGTGATAATAATTTTAGACTTATTCAATATGCTTTAAAACCTCCTTCCAAACATCTGACAATATACTTAATGTACCTTAATCCACACTAAATACAATACTGAGGAGAAAACAAACTTTGGATTTAATGGATTCCTCAGAGCAATTTATGCAAAAGAAATGTAATATAGCTTGGGACGTTCATCCGCTCAGCAAATAAATGGCTATTTCCCCACTCATATATGATTCCAAAGAGCACATCAAACAAAAGCCATATCCGTCTGATTCATTTTCGTGAACGACACATTACCATTCAAAAAAGCAACACTTGGTTGTTTTTCAAATGTCATGCAATAATAAACAACTGAATATTTTTTATGTGTTTTTTATGTGTTTTGGCTTGGCAGAATACTGGAACGATCAGTTCAAACCAAAGAAAGTTGTTTGTTGAATCTTTGATAACACTTGAAGTGATATTTGTTGAATATGTTGGAACTGATAATCGTATTATGTGAAAGCACTATATGTGTTTATCTTGGAATATCATTGGGATTTAAGGTGTGAAATATAAACCCAAGGTGCTGACAGCTGCTTGTTGTTGACATTTCTATTCATATTGGCATTGAGAGAGGAGAAATGGACAAAAAGACACATAGACTCATACATTTCTTTGTGTTGGCCTGTCTTATAAGACGTACTATATTATCGACAGCTGCGTGGATGGGAACAACTGACCTGTTGTGAGTTGGATTATATTTCAGGGCTGTTCATTCTTTGTTGGCAGTTGTTTGTGGTCAGGTCTGACACCCGGAAGCATCAAACCATCACAATTGCACTGCTGGTGTACGTACAGTAAAAGCCTCCACACAGAGTAACTCATCCTAAAGCACTGGTTCTAATGGACACTGGGTCTCAGTGTCACTTTTGTGTAATATCACCATGTCTCTCTCAAACTGAATCACGTTGCATTAGAAGCAATTATTAGGGCAGAATAAGGCAGGCAGAAGGCAAGCAGAATAAACCAGCCATTGCGTACCATTAAAATAACCAGTGAGATTAACGACAAATGGTTTGTTAAAAATACAGTTTGCACCTCCATTGCTTTTTGTGTTAATGGATTTCAGCGAATTATTCTCTAAGAGCTCACATAATACTTTGCCACAGCATAAAAGGATGTTCTATTGTGTTTTATTGAGACTATGTATATTCATGATTTATATTTGTTTTTAATGTTATGTAATTATTAGGTTCTATACCTAACGTAATGTAATGGCTATTGTCCATTTTAGTTAATGTGACAAGTAATCTTCAGAGATCTTAAATGCATTTAAGACCATTACATCTTATGAACTAAATGGATTAATGAATGTGCTGTGAGAAATATAGTAGATATTGTAGCACACTGCTTTACTGTAACTGAAAGAGGTAGGCTATATCTTACAGTAATGAACACCAATACCAATCAGAGAAGAAGTCAAAAAGGTTGTCTGCTCAGTACTTCACTACTATCAGGTAATTTACAATTATCAGTATTAAAGGTATAGTAAGCGATTGTAAGCTTGTGCACTTTATGTCAAATTCACCAAATATCTATTTGCAGTCCACTAATGTGCCATTAAGTGTGCATGCTGAAAGAACAATCCGACACTTCTACACAGCCTTGTCTCCATAAATTTGATATAAATGCTGCAGACCACACAACAACAATATTCTAGTCTTTGTAATGCATTTACAATGTGTGGGGTGGAGCTTCCGAGGAAGCACCCTATGGCATTAAAGGGACAGGTGTTTATAATTAGATTTGAGTTGATAGTGGTTATGGTTAATGATGCAGTCCTAAAGTCATGTTTGGGACAGAACCAGGGACCACTAGGATGGTAGTTGACAACCATTAGCTTATCCGGGCTCAGAAGATACTTCAGTACTGTAAAATAGACCTTCAACAGCTCCAAACCCTTCTATCTTGCTATTACAATGTTAAAACATTCACATGCACTTCCCTTCTGGTTTACACTGGTTTAAACTAAAACTCAGAAACTACGCAGTAAATAGTCAATATAGTCATATATAGATAACATCTGGTATATGTACAGAGGTCACGAAAGGTCATCACTCAAAGGTCATCACTACACAAGATATAAGACGGCAATTATATACTTGCAAATGGATGCAGTATTGCATATGTTTTATGTAAAATCTAAAATCATATAAGATCGATAGATAGAATGTGTATAATGTACCAAAATGTATTCCAAAATGCTCCTACAGTAAGTACATGTAAATTCTAATGAGTTTTCCCAGGGCATTTAGAGTTTAGGTTGCCTTGGTTTCACAGTTTGAAATTAGTATTGTCTAGAATAACCTGTCAAATGATAATATGAGTATAATAATATTGCAAAAAACAATTGGCAAAAACTATTGGTAAAGTACTAAAGCCTATAGATTCACTAGAATAATTATATGTAACTCCCACTAAATTACTAAATTACTATGAAATTATTCCAGGCATGCATTGTATCAAATGTCTGTTGAAGGTAACTGGTAGTGTCAATGTGTGTTTAGGGGTTGACATCATGGCCAATCCAATAGGCAGATGGTCCTATAAGATCTGCTTTGATCTGCAGTATATGGAGTGAGAGAAATGGAAGGTAAGATTCTCCATGGTTTTGATCCTGCACTTCAACACATATTTAGCTTCCTGTCTGCGGACATATTCACAGCCTCTTTCAATCGATTACTTCGCTCTTCATCTATACAATCTGTTTTGTACCCCCCGCCCCCACCCATTACAACATTCCTCCTCTACTTCCAAATGTTTTGTCAGATTCAGGAAAACATGTTTCCATTCTCTTTCTAAGACGGCTGCACAGGCAGTTCAAACCGTTGAGAGAAACAGTTCATACCATTTTCAAGCATTTACCAATATTCATCAAAGTGCATTAGCGGGGAAAGTGTGAGGAAATTAGTTGAAACCCTAAAACATAATTGCATGAGTTCTGTGATCTATACGTCAGGATTTCCCCCTCAACCATGTCATCCTAACAATGATGTGCTCACATGTGCAGTACAGGCCTATAATTTCATAGAGTTTCACACGCTGTGTCACCATCTCAGAGTGAAATATACTTATGTTCAAAGGGGCTCTAATGTGGAGTGATGGGTGGGCTACAGTAGCCCCAGCGTTGATGACACACAGCTGCCTTTGCAATAAATCTGGCAAATCCTACCCCCCCTCCCCCCACACACACACACACACACACGCATACACACACACACACACACACACACACCTCGCCCCCCTTTGTAAAAAGCAACAACACAAAAAAAAAGAACACTCTTGAATGGTAAAATGCTTCAGCTTTGATAATCAAGTGGTGAAGTAATTTTTTTTTTCTAATATATTACTATTTTGAAAATAATTGTATAGCAAACGGAAAGCTTCCAGCTGGTGCACTAGGTAGTGTAGATTGAAATGGGCTCAAAATGGTGTTTCCATTATATAGTCTGAATTAAATGCTCTCACACATATATAGTTGCCTTGGCTGAATGTACTGTAGATGCGTAAACAAATCTGACTTGTATACCTTAAACCTAGGAGACAAGGTTAATCTGGTAGGTTAATAAATACAATAAAGGCCTCTCTAAATAGAATGCATGGCCATGTCAGAGTTCCTTTAGCCAGAAGCGTTGTCTTGCGAGGCCATTATATAATTATATTATTGTCAGTTACGTTCACCCTTGGGGTCAACAACAAATTAAGGCAGTGTGTTTAAGGTCTGCAACACAAACCATAACAGAAGTTCATATATTCTGTGTAATGAATGTTACATTATTTATACTATGAATTATGGATGAACTTAGTAGACCTGCACAGCCCTGAATGAGGTGGCTTGTAATCAATCCTTGTCTGAAGCCCCTCTCTTACAAACACAGTCATTAGTGGCTGTTCTTGTCCCCCTTACTGGTAAGTCTTCATAGAAAAGCTTAACTGACTCGTGCACCGCAATAAAAACAGCTATTATTACCTGCAATGATGGTATAGATTACACACCTATCATATCCTGTTGATTTAATTCTCGTAATTTGAAAATATATAGAAGAACCCCCTGCTGTCTGATAGCGTAACTTCTGGCAACATAGTTTTTCAGCTGAGCCATTGGAAAGGTTTACCGCAAAGGACTGTTAACTTGAGAGAGAGAGAGAGAGAGAGAGAGAGAGAGAGAGAGAGAGAAAGAGAGCGAGAGAGACACTATAAAAAGAATGCACGTTAAAAGGCAGACTTCTTTGAATTAATTCACATTGTAACTTCTCCCGTTGTGGATAAGCGTTGAGCTGAGATAGGGAGGAAACGTTATTCATGGTGTTTTTCCTTCCTAACTGCTTTATTAGCTTATTTGATTCCCCATTTTCCTTATAGTTGATTCAATACATTTCCTATTTGCATAAAACTGTCCGGTAAGATTATCTTCACTTATTCGATCTATCCTAAGAGTCACCTTGTTCAGGATCTTATATGAATAATGAGATTTTAAATTGGAAGACACTCACACAGAGAATGAGGCATTTACAGTTAATTCATCTCATTGAGTTACATTGCTTAGAGGTATTGGAGGGTTTAGATTTTCATTCAAGCATCATATTTAACAGAGTGTGCGCCCCTCCTTCCCCCACAACCCACTTTACTGGCATTGAAATTTAAATGGCCCGAGTCTGACAGATCCAATATTGCGGCCCACAGTTGCTATTTTCCTGGGAGCAAATATATTGTCAAAATCCTTATATTCAGAGAATGAAGAGTCTAAAGCAACAATCGAGCAGAGGCCCTTGCCCCCGTGATTCCTCTTTTTCTTAAGTATTTCAATAGGATTAAGCTCAATTCTTTATTTGCCTATTCGGAGGGGCGGATACACATCTAAAGGCACAGCTGATTTCTTTCACGTCACAAGAAATTGCTTCTCAAAATGACTTGATGATAAACAAAATCAAGCCATTACCCGTCTGTTACCGTCCATAACAATGTGTTTGATGTTTAACATTTGGCACTATTTGTAGCATGCATAGCATCACACACTTTGTCAATCACACATGCACAATAACATCATAGTGGGGAGAGAGAGAGAGAGAGAGAGAGAGGGGGAGAGATAGAGAGAGAGAGAGAGAGAGAGAGAGAGAGAGAGAGAGAGAGAGAGAGAGAGAGAGAGGGAGAGAGAGAGGGAGAGAGAGAGAGAG
>JAODTR010000023.1:944816-1000521 GCA_025399935.1 Amblyopsis rosae | reverse complement strand
GTGGGAGAGAGAGAGAGCGAGAGTGAGTGAGTGTGTGAGAGAGAGAGAGAGAGAGAGAGAGAGAGAGAGAGAGAGAGAGAGAGAGGTGTCCTTAGATGGTACTTAGCCTGGTCCACCAGGCAGGAGAAAGACATTAGATGAGGCCGGGGGGATGGGAGAGCTAAAGCCAGGCGAACTGTCAAGAAGTGCCGCGGACAACTAGAGAGCTAAAGCGAAGCAAAGAGGCAAAGAGAGAGAGAGAGAGAGAGAGAGAGAGAGAGAGAGAGAGAGAGAGAGAGAGAGAGAGATGCGTGCGGAGGAAGCCCGGCTGAGCCAGAGAAGGCTAAGCCATAGTGACAGAGAGAGAGAGAGAGAGAGATGCAAAGAGGGAGAGAGAGATGGTTGCGGTGATTGGTCGATGCTATCTGGGCACAGGGAGATGTGTGTGACACAATCTCAAATTGGAAATCTCTGGTTCAATCTCGCCTCACTCCATGGCTGCCCGAGTCAGCTGATAACAAGAGCAGCCTAATTCTATTAAAAATATCCTCCTGAGTGTGGCTAGTGGCGGAGTTGGAACGAGAGAGGAAGGAAGGGGGGAAGGGAAAAAGGAGAGAGAGGGAGGGAGAGAGAGAGAGAGAGAGGGAGAGAGGTCAAATGAGAACGGGAGACAGAGCGAGAGAGAGAGAGAGAGAGAGAGAGAGAGAGAGAGAGAGAGAGAGAGAGATAGATAGATGGGGGAGAGAGAGAGGTCAAATGAGAAGACAGACAGACAGATAGAGAGAGAGAGGGGGGAAAGGGAGAAACGTGTGGAGGGCAAACGGGGAGAAGGGGAGGCTGTCCTCCACACGGCTTCGCAAAGCTTGCTGGGTGGGGGGGGGTGTTCTGCTCTCCTCTAACATATCTCTATCTACCAGTCACCCCTCCCCCTCAAGACACACCTCCCACTCTATCCATCTATCTAACTACCCATCTGTCTCTTCACCGCTCTATCCATCTGCCGGTTCTTATCTCTCCCTACAGGTTACTGTTCTCATTTTAGCGTAGCTCTCTATTTTGTCGTGAATCTTTTTATCTTACTTTCCACTCCATATCTGCATCTCGCCATCCCTCCCGGCTCACTGGTTGTCTCTCCTCAAAGACTTGTGCTCTTTAGCGTTGCATTAGCCAAGTTAGCTAACCTTGCGGTGCAACCCCTAAAAAGCCCCTCTGGCCAATGGGAAGGCTGAAAATGGCACTTCCTCTCCGTGAGGCCGAACCGATGACCGAAATTAGTAAGCGGGCAGTCGCTAAAATGATACACGCTAGCGTAGCGTCGCTCCAAGGCAGAAACAGAATACAGTTGAACTACTTCTCAAAATAACACATTAGAAGAGAAATAAAAAAGAAAGAAAGAAAAAAAACCTGGCAAGTATTGTGCTCAGCAGCGTCAGCCAAGACCAGCTACTGTAGTAAATTTGAAGCAGAAAACAAGAAACTAGACATTGTAAAGTAAGGCCAGAGCACTCTATCGAGGATATATATTCTGCTCACCGTGCCATCACATGCTTGAAAACACCATTATTCCCCCCATTATTTCACAAGATATAAAGCAAAGGAGTTGGTGAGCGATAGCAAGAAGGATGAGCAGGATATATAAGTGGGGTTATAATAAAAAGTAAACAGCTCTGACCCTGGAGGGAGAGAGAGTGTCGGGCTAATGAATTAATCAGACGGTCATTAGTTTCCCTCCGAGTCTGACATTTTTTCAGCTCTCTCTTTGCGGGGAGAGAACGGGGAGAGAATGCTCATTCAGCTGTGAAAGAAACAGACTTTGCGTGGTGTGTGTATGTGTGTGTGTGTGTGTGTGTCGGTGTGTGTGTGTGTGCGTGTGTGTGTGTGTGTGTGTGTGTGTATGTGTCGGTGAGTCTCGGTGTGTCCTCATCACACTGTTTAGTTTCCACTGATCATTGCCTGTCACACCAATAATTTCAACCTGACTTCCCAAATGTGAAAGAAGGAAAATGGAAAGCAAATGCAACAGCAGAGAGAGAGATAGAGATAGATAGAGTTTGAGCGGGAGAGAGAGAGAGAGAGAGAGAGAGAGAGAGAGAGAGAAAGAGGGAGAGAGAGAGGTAGAGATAGAGAGAGAGAAAGAGTGAGAAAGAGAGATAGAGAGAGAGAGGGGTTAATTGGCTTTTTATGACTCCAATTAAATAATGTTATGCATATACTGTCTTAGCAGCTTATATGTGGCCTCTGTTAACAATGTCCCAATGATTGGTTCTTGGTCTCCTCCAGCCCTGTCTGACTGTCAACCAATACTGTATGTGGAGAATGCACGTTCAAACCACAAATCGTTCAAACATCAATGAACTGCGTGAAACGCTGTGTGTGTGTGTGTGTGTGTGTGTGAAGAGGATGGGAGGGGGACCAAACCTTAAAATATGATCTACCTGGGATGACAATTGAATAAAGTAAATCTCATCATTAAGGCCTTAGCATGTTGTCTCTCAAAGCAGAAGAGAAGGCGAGAGAACAAGCATGTGCCTGTCCTGAAGCGGAGCTCCTGAGGTGTTAACTAATCTCTAGTGGCCAGTCTGCACGCTGCCTCCTCTAATTGCTCCCTGTATTTCAGTCTGGTGTGAGAGCAGCCATTGTAGCGAGCGCCCAGTAGGGTCCCCAGGGGCCTCACACCTTCATTATCACTCTTTATTGCAGAACCTTATACGGGCACTTGGCACCAAACTGCTTGCCCGTTAAAAATAGAGCCTTCTCCACTCCTCTCCTTTTGGTGGTTTCAGTTTTAATTACTAACACGGAGCCAAAGCCCGAGTCCTCAGAAGGGCTTAGCGTTTTTTTTTTTGTGTTTTTTTTTGTTCACTAATTAAAGCCAGGACGGAGTTTATTGAAGGGACCCTGACTCTGCTCTCTCATCTATTATTAAGAGGCCGGGACAAATCATTTTCAAATTTATATGCTGAAGCCCGTCCAGGGACAGGCGCAGGGGGCCGAGCTAGGTGGAAAGGTGGGGAAAGACTCCGTGGAGCACCGTGGAGGCTATTGGGATGCAGTGGAGTATGTCTGAACAATAGATGGAAATTCATAAATGCAGAATAGCCACTGTGATATATCGCAAAATCAAAGCAGCCTTTTTGACCCACTACCCCCCAAAAATATACATTTTAATAACATACAGTAACTAACTCTAAATATAATACATAAACACAATCAGTGACAGCTTGATCAAAAAGTAGCTTTAGTACTTTTTCTTCTGGCAACCCTGAGATCTCTTGGGGGAAGGGGGGGGAGTCTAGACCCACACTTTGATAGGCACTGATCTAACCAACCTTAATTGTGATTGCGGGTGCAGGAAACCTGCAAGGCCGCACTCTACTCGTGTTGCCTCAGACAACGTCCTGCTTAAAGCATTGATCGTCAGCCCGCTCACTCAGTGTTCTCTGTGTAAACAGTGGGCACACATTTAAATACCAAAACAACAGGGAGGCAACGAGAGAGCACAACTTTAATCCGGATTGATGTTTGCAGTGATTCACCCACAATCCCCATCCCTCCGCACTACATCTCATCTCACAGTAATTGTCTCAACATCACTGACCCTGATAGTTGCACAGGTACTGTACCTGCATGAACGAGTCCTGTTGCCACACACCCAAGCCTTGGGAAGGGGGGAAGAAATGATTTAGGGGAAGACTATCTTAAAGTATAGTGCAAACATAAGGTGCACATTAAAGCATTATTGGACTTGTTAAACTCTCTTGTCTCTTGTCTCTTGTCTATAGCTTCCTTACCTCAGTGGAAGATACATCCACCTGCAGAAAGAAAGTCCCTCGTTTGTGTGCGATGAACCAAAACATTTCAACCTCATAGACTACAGTTGCTTCTAAAACACGAAGCCTTATTGTTCATAGCCGAAGGACATTTTGACGTAAGTATTCTCAAGTTATCGACAGTCGGAATGGCCATAGTGTTTAATTTAAGATATATATTTCAGATAAAAAACCCACAACTACATTTAAAATTAAACTGTATGGCAAGTGAATTTATAATGAGGTGAACATGCTATAGTTCTGCACTGTTTTACGTATTCTATACTTTATTTATTTCTATCTTTCCTTTCATTACGTGTGTTTTTAACTGATTCAATATTTTGAACATGACAGCGTACTGTATGTCTAATTATATAAAATCCAATATTCTATGTTGTACAATTGTATCCCCTTTTCTTGTTAGCAAGTATGTCATTTTATAACTCTGATAACCTTTCATTTATACTATAGGCAACATTTTAAATTGCATCACACATATATAGCATCAAAGTAAAGGGTTAATAGATGCATTTAATTTTTGTCAGATGCAATCGCATAACAAAAGGATTTGCTTGTTTATTAGCTCCTAAAAAGTTATTTTTTAACAAGTATTCTGGTGAGGAATTTACAATGAACAGAAACTGGGAGTAAGTGCACATTGAAAATTAGTAACATGCTATTAGAGGAAGATCTTCAAATCTGGTTTCGTAACCTTTGTAGGATAAGGTGCAGTGAATTGAAAAGGAGAAATAATGAATTTAGCCAGGGTGAGGAGAAAGTGAATCCTCCCTTAGCCTAACAAGCAGCTCGCATCTCAGGCCAATTAGTCACTGTCATAGGAGGGCAAATGTAGAACCTTTTGCATGCTTGTTAAGTAAAAACTTACATAGGGGTCACTGACATGTAACAGAAATGCAGTATAACCACTGAGCTATAGAAAATAGTAGAGTTAAATAAACCACACAAATATCCACAATTAATTTGATGTCTGTAGTCTTGAATACAATCTTGACTTTATGTATATATATATTTCCCTAATGAAAAATAGATTAAACATGTTGACGTATGCACAATAGAAATACAATAGCATTGTTACTTAATAATAAAAGTTAATGGTTTAATCGTTAATCAGACTCATCATACAATATAATTAAATTTCTTTGGCCAAAATACCCATCCGTGTCTGAGGTCATAAGCCATTCACAATATTTACAATATCTAAATTTGCATTCTTTAAAAACCTCAAATAAGATCACCTTGGCTCTTAATAAAACTATCTCATAAATATGCTTTTCCTCATATTGATCCATTAAGTGCTTATGTAATAGCTTATTAGTATTAGCTTTTTTTCCCCAAAGTACACATTTATGGCACCTTCAACATTTCCATTTGGATTATAATACTGTTTGCCAGTCTCTCCATGCTAGACTAGTGAATGCTAAACAAATCCACTGTGTATGAAGAAGGGATGAATAAAGGGAATTCAAAGCCTTTCAATGCGTGCTTGTTTAATTGAACTATTTCTATGCATTAAAAATGTACATTTCTCTTAAGGGGTGGATTTTTCCAACACATAGAGTAGGGGATATATAGGTCAGAGACCTCAGTGCCTTATCAGTAATTCGCCATTGCCTGGTTATTAAGGACAGCTTAGGTGGAGAGGGCTGCAGTAGCAGGAGGGGTTAAGGTGAATTGATTGCCTGTGGACATGTTAAACATGACCCTGTCAGGCCTCCACTCCACTCCTAAAATGTGCCAACCTGTGCACCGCGCGCCGAGTAATCAGCTGTAGAGGCTTTAATAAAATTCAGAAAGCCCCGAGAACTTTCCCCCAGGGACCGCACCAACTTGGAAATAATCAAAACCCCCGGCAAGAGACATTTGCTCTGTGTTACCTTAGGAGGCACAACAAAATGCCTCATGCTCTGAAATCTGGAAAAAACATCTAGAGCAAAACATTTTTCTTTTTTAAATAATATAATAAAAGTAAATGGAAAAAGTTGAGGGAGGGAAAAAAAAAGACTGAAGCACATAGGTTGTTGTTTAATGTTAAACAGATTGGGAGGTAATCACCGCAGTGTCTGTTCTTCTGTTGACCGGTTTCAGACGCACCAGCTTGCGGCGGAGCCCCGGGGTAATTACGGGGTGAGTTGGGCTCAATCTGTCCGAGGACGCCCTCCCTCTTGGAAGGGGTGTTTCCCTTGATTAGCCCAACGCAGGGTGAAGCCCCCTCTGCAAACGGCAGATTGAAGTTCATCACGGGGGTCTCAGCTGCCACTGTGTTGCAATGAATTGCTTGCAGTAAGAAGGTGTTGACAGGAGCAGCTGGACATCAGAGAGCCATGAAAAGAAAAGGGGGAGATTCATGGAGAGAGAAGCGTCCGCTGGGGGAAAGTGTATTGGGGGGGGGGGGGACTGGTCATCTGCCGGTGGCCGGCAGAACTGCATTTACGGCAGAATAGCCCGAGGGAGTGTGCAAGAGTCGTGTGTTGTTTATGTGCAACCCTCCCTTGTAGAGACACAAGTAAACCTTTTAGTAGAGTCAAGAATTAGATGAAGACCAGCCACAGCAATTCACTTCAACGCAGACATCATGCCAAAATAAAGCTATGCACGATAGGCATCTGCATATTTACTAGATTTTCCCAACACTAATAATATTGCAAAATGTTATTTACATGACCTCTTGTCAGCCTAGCGGTTGTGAGGAATACATGCTAAAAGCGTTGAACACAACACTGTTAGAGATGACATCAAACCTTGTTTAGCTTCAGAAGGAGTAATGAAGTTGGACAAGCGATTCCGGATGGCTGACAGCAATTGTAATACATTACACACTTATGTGTCTCTTGTCACAAAAGCGCAGGTCCTTAGCCCGCCGCTGGTGACTAATGTTAGCGAAAATGAGAAATTTGTGTGTATTTTGATGAAGAGAGACAGTGCCCCGGGGTGGGGACAGACTATATTGGTGTGATTCTACCATTCACTGCATTAATGAACTGCCTAAAGGTGCAAATTAGCTTTTAATGGGTGTTACTTTCTACCACACACAAAGACAATTTTACTCACCCATATCACTTCTCTGCCTTTTCAAAGAAAGAAAAAAGCAATTACAGTTGAGGGATATGTCAGTCCAAATAAAATACAAACATTTGTTGCTGTATTGTGTTAAAAGTGAATTATAGGATACTGCTGTATTCTTATTGGTTATTCATAAATGCCTCCATAGCTTACACTTAACAAGCCTATATACCACTATAATGTTACAAGCTGAAACAGAGTGGTCTAAGCACAGCCTTGAGAAGAATGCATGCCTTATTGTGCCTCAGTCACTGGGTGGAGTGCCGCTCCCTGGCTAACATTGTACTTGACACCAGCCACTACTTAATTAGCTGCCATCAGCCAAGCCCAGGAGAAAGAGGGACAGCATAATGATTAATGATGAAAATGCCTTGGAAAAAAAACAACAACTTTTACATGGCATGGTATGTTCTGTCCTCTGTAGACGTGAAGTATACAGCAGCGATTCAGATTCTTTTAGCCATCATACAGTATTTATTCTTACAAACAAGACTGAGATTTGTGGCTATATTTTCTGATATAAAGTGAATGTTATTATTGTGTGGATATTCATTATTGTTTCCTAAGATGAAAGCCTAATTAGGGATTGACAAGGTATTCGGAGCTTCATAATGGTTTACAATGCCTAGTCTTCAGGGAAATCTGAATTATGAAGCTTTTGTCTATATGTAATGGTCGGGCTGTATTGTATTTCTCCCATGGTTTAACTCCTCCAATGCAGTTCTGAGTGTGTACAGCAAAATCAATTGCCTTATTGATCTATAACTAATTAGGGAATGATAAATGGTTCAAATACTGGTTCTATAACAAGCCAATAGAGTCTGAGATATATTAATTAGGTTCTCGATGACATATGAGACTATATATAGAGAATGTGATGGTCATTGAGACAGTTAAATACCTATTTGTAACTAGAGGAGTAAAAAATGTTTGGCATTATAACAACAACATTTTGCCATGTCATTGTGGCTAATGTGGCTGAGTAATTCCCAAGCTGTGTTATGCTATATCTGCAAGGCTTCAAGCCAACCCAGTGACCAGATCCCATGGTGGATACACCTCTCTTGTGTACATTGTGTTGTGCAGTCACCAGCAATCAAAGGCTAATTAGTTTTAGCTGACACAGGGTATGGCCCTCAGGTCAAAGATCGTGACTGATGTTATGGGGATGATGGCGAGGGAACGAACGTGTATCGTGGATGAGCCAAGGGATCAGAATCCTCATTAACCGTGAATTGTTGCTCTTGCGTCGGCTCCCATACAAGAAACAAAAAATGTGGTTGCGTGTATTTACACATTTTACTTGTAAACATTTGATATGTGTTTTTGTATAACACCAATCATAGAAAGAGAAGTCTTCAGTATCATAAGGACAAATGTTATACAGGCAAAAGGTAAAACGACATACAGTACAAAATACAGTTATGGGGAATATGGTATTCAGATGAATGAGGATGGAAATACTTTCTCACATGGATGGGTGACTGGGCCAATAAGACGACTCATAACCAGGGGCGCCCTCTACAGGCTGTATGCTCACACCATTTACTGTACAGTAGGCTATAGTTCAGTCAAATTAACATCCTCCTCTCTGAAATGCTTAATTTGTCATAACAGATGCTCGAAACTATTTTCCCTGGAAGCCTAAAATCTGAAGATGTAAATTAATATCCCCCCCCTCACACACACACACACACTCTCATTTCAAGTCGCTCAGACTCAGTTCATAGCTTGCACTAAGTGCCCTTGTTGACTCAATTGGATTAGCGCTAATATGTAAACACAGGAGGTAAGAGGTGTAATCCCGTAATGAGAAGAGGAAAAAGTGAAATAAATAAGTTGAAATGCACGTCTTGCCTTAAACCAAGGCATCTGTCAGGTGAGCGAGACGCGAGACGTGTAGCTTGAAAACTGGGTATTAAATGTGACCAACCGATGCTGGGAGGCAACTGTTTTGACCATTCTGTGACAGTGTAATTACTCGTTTGTAACTTAGTTGGATAATAGGAGTAGAGCCTCCAGGGGATGAGACAAAGACTTGTTAATTATTAAAGCTTACATCAGCCAGGCACTAGAGAGTTGCAATTATTAATGTTGTTGATCTTGTTTGTGCTTAAACACTACCGCTGCTGTTAATATGCTCATTAACCAAAATGAGTGATTTTTATTACTCTTGATTTGGTTTGGGGTTTGTTAAACGTATCAGAGCTCAGTTGTCATTGCTTACTGAGGGATGAACATTCCAGGCAGATGGAGACAGGTTACAGCTTTTAGGCTGAAATATATCTTATTAAAATGCTCTGTCCCAAATTCAAGTAGTGTAAGTAAATAAATAAATAAATAAATAAATATCCCTAACTGGTAATGCTAAGATTAATATAACATTTTCACCAGCATGCTATCTAGGTTTTCCCTTTAAATGTTAACTGCAGTGAAATCAGGTATACAGTATTATACAGCATGTAATGTATTTATTTTACATACATTTATATCAAATTTGATAGTGTTCTTGTTTTTCTAATTACCTATCTTACAATTTCCCATTAAGTTGGAATAGATAATTTTGTTCTTAAATTGTGCATGCTACTAAAATATGACAACAGTTGACATATTATTCGAGTAATATCCATATAAACACGATTCCATAGAAATTTGATTAGAGCTGCACTGTAACAGCTATCTGGAGCGAGGAACAACATATAAAAACATATTTGGACTTTTTAAGCACTGTCTGGATTCTTAAGATATCAGATCATTTTACTTTTATACTGTATGTCCAGTTATGCATGCGAGAAAATAACCAGATTTATTTTTAGAATTACAAAGCATGTGAGCCTATATGGGTGGAGTGACAGGGAAGGGGAACACAATAGTAAAGCAAAAAGGCTTATATACAAAATGAGTTCATTCTCAATTGCGAGTTAAAACCATATACACAGCTTTAAAGGGTGTTCCTCTTTCTAATGGGCCCCGTGGGGACGAAGGGGTTAATTGATGCAGATGTTGATAGCTCTTCCACACAATGCAGGGAGCATCTCCCCAGTGGCTCCTATTAAAGGCAGTTTTAATGAAGTGCTAAACAGAAGGCTTTCCTACAGTGAGGCCCGTTCTTAGGAACACTCCAAACACAAAGCACTTCATAGGAAAACATGGTCCGCTATTGATCGGCATGCCAAATAACTGAATCCCGATCAATACTTATTTCTTAACTTATGGACCCTAACGGAACACAAAGTGAGGGAAAGTCAATCAGAGAGACATTATTTCGCTTAGGGCACATGAATGGTTATGTGATTGTCATAGAGAATGAGAAAAATAATTCACAGCCTTAATTGTATTGCCTTGAATCCTTATTTCAATTACACTGACATCATGTATTGGTCTAATTTCATGTTTTTTAGGTTAAATGTATATTTAAAAAAGAAAAGTTTACTTAGATTTTAAGAGACATTGCAGTGATGCCATCAATAACAAAGTATTCTGCACCCTATAGTCACAAAGAGCACCCATGTGAAAACAATCTTACCTTCTCTGTCAATCAATTGTATCGATACAAAAGATAAATATGAACAATAGATACACAGCCTAACATGTTCATCTTCCTTATTAACAAAGTAGAGTGTAAAACAAAAAACAATATGTTCAATTGAGTGGATGTTAATCATGTTGGTGTGATGGGCCTTCACACAGTGTTAGCGGTCTACAGCCACTAAAGTGTGCTCATTAAAATGACAAACCCAAACACAGTTAGTCAGCCGTGCTCCTCAGCTGTATATGGCATCTGGCTCTGACGCACCTTCACCCCCAACCCTCTAGAGCATCACGCTTATGCTCTTCCAACCCCCACACACCACCCCCACGCACATACACCAAACCCTAATACATTTAGAAACAATCAGCGCTCTTTCCCCCCCCCCCCAATATAGTCACCTGCCACATCAGCCTATTAGTGTCCACTAAGAGATAGTATAACAGTTTATGCAGAGCTTTCTCGCTTTCCCTAGTCAGCTTCACACTGCATCTGTCAGCCCCTTCCATCCTGATTATCACGAGACACCAATTTCGAAGAGACATCTTAATAGTGATGTCAACGTATTAATTAGAAGTGTTAATGAGCTAAAAGCAACCCAAATTAAATTAATGCAGCAATAGACACAGAGAGCGAAATTAGCTTCAATTTCTGTAAATGATTCTGAAGTGTGCACAACATATCAGGCTGTCTGAACATTCCCTTCCCCCAAAGCTAATCAAGAGCTACATTGCAATTAGCTGCTTAATTAAAGCAACACTCTGCTCGGGAAAATCCGCCACAATTAAGTAATGGCTGTTATAGCATGAAGACAGACTCTATTTTTCTTTTGGAAAGAAAAAAAAGAAAACAACATATTCTATCCCTAATGGCCTGGAGGGGATTGAGCCAGCCAAGATGGAGAGGGGGGTCTCTCTTTTGCTTCAATGGGGATCTTTGCTCCAGCTGGAAGCCCTGCAAATCAATGACAGCTCGGCAGATCAAACTGACATGCTCAGGGTCTTGGAGAAATCTGACTTGGCACTGTTTAGAGTGACTGTCCTAATCACCAGCTCTGCTTTAGCACCTCAATGGTTTCCAGTTGGAGAGGGTTGCTCCAGACTATTGACGCTTTGTACATATTTCACCAGTGGACGTGTTACTGACCCCGATGGCTGTGGAGGCTGTTTACTCCAGCCATGGAATATGCTAGTACAGCAGGCCCTCTATAGAGCCTGTGTGAATCATGTATGTCTTGTATGCACAGTATGTAGAGTATGATTGTACCATTTAACACCTCCTTTGGATTAATAAGATCATTTCCACACTATATGGTTGACAAATACAAACTGAAAATATACGTAACAATATAAATATACTCTACATGAAGCCCCAAAAGCAGAACACTAGTGCGGGACCACCTACTAATCTGTTATTTACTGGTTTTAAAAGTGCTTGAGTGAGCAGTGAGCTGTGATTAACAAGCCTATTGGAGGTGGAGCCCAGGGAATGTGGTGTAAACTCCATCATTCAGCAGGTGTAGGCCACAGCAGAGCATATGCCGTCACGTTGGATGGGTTTCTCTATAGAGACTGTGCTCTGTGATCGTTTCCCTGGGTTTGTTGCTGCTGGGAACCACTGCCACTCAAAAACACCATCTGCCAGAATCAGGTACACCTTCTAGAAACATTTAGCAGAGGGTCTAGTAGTGGTCTCGCACCTGTCGAGACTAACAAAAGGAGGGAAAAGAGTGCTTTGCACCGTTTTCATGGCTACTTGTTTCCTCTTTAGGAATCAGCCATGTAAATGTTAAAACACCAGAACAGTAAAAAGCGCCAGCAATGCGATATAGCTTGGGCCCCTATAATGCTCCAGGATACCTTTCTCTTTGCTAAAGAGAGGGGAAAAGCACCTGAAGTGTTTGACGCTAAATTATCTTTTTCCAAGACAATAATTAGACTTCTCCCCCTGAAGTTATATTACCTGCTAACAAATTGAACTGTTTCTAATTATAGGATCTTGCCTCTCAGCCATTGCCAGGGATCTTTGTTCATGTGCTGGAAGACGTAAAACACATTAAAATATACATAGTGAAGTGGTGGAAGCCTAAAGAGGAAGGAGTGGAAGCTCCTTGCTTCACTTAGACAGACCACACATTCACCAGTAACTTTTACCATCATGTAAGGTGGCACCTATTGCTCAGTGTCTATAATATGTACATTTTTGTGTAAAAACCTTTGGTGCGACTAGCTATCTATATTTTGCATAATTTCCACTCTATGTCATTCCACTCTAAATTGATTTGCGAGGCACAGTCGGTGAATGGATATTGAATATTTGCACCCATCATGTAATATAAGATATCACGTCTGTAATACTTGGGTGCAGTTGGCCTTTAGGTATAGGTAATTTTTCATTGTTGAATGCGTGCAAAAGCCACAGTGAGGGCCGCTCATTTGAATTCATCACCACTGCTGATAGCCCGCCTCTAATTAATATGTAAATTTCATATTGTTTGTTTGCCTCTGTGTCAAACTTTGATGTGAGGAGCAGCTTCCAGGTTAACAGAGATTTAGTCTAGATTGAGGGCTGGAGACCTGCCAAATATCCCCACCAGCCAGTAATCTAATATTTTATTTAAATAGATCGCCTAATACTGTGCGTCTCCACAGCTTAGAACCTGGGAGACAGGCTAATGATATTTTATTAAGCCTGAGTAATTGAGGCTCCCATCAAAATATGTAATTAAACACTTAAGCTTAATTATGCAACGCAGTAGGAGCTCAAATGAATTAATTAAAAAAAATGTCAATACATCAATTTATTTGGACTCCTTTGTCCCTTTTCTGCTTGTTATAATTAACATTTTAATTGCCTCAATTTGTGATGAGTAACAGAAAAATATTCACGTTTTATTGCACAGTGGAAACAGAGGCAGAAATTAGTTTTAAATTATCAGTTCCTTCTAAAAAATGACAATTACCGCAGAGGGAGTTACATTTATTAAAGGAAAAATGATGCGTTTGTTTGAGTGTGTTTGTGTGAGTTTGATGCATACCTAGAGAGCAATTTAATATCCTCAGGCTACCACCACATGTCATGGCATGAGAAAGACACACACACACAAGACAGAAGAACATGGCTGGCCCCGGTGGAACCATTTACCTTTCTCCAAGTTGGTTCAAGATATTAATTAAGATAAATCTAGCGCAATTCACACACTCTGCCATCTGCCTATTTATCAGAATTATGTTAATCATTTCTGTAGGGCAGAAGAATTATTACCCATTTGGTAGGTAATTCATATTAGCATTCAGAACTAAATGATTCTGTATTTTGTTCCATGCAAAGCCCTTACTCCTTCGTTTTACCAAAACAGTAAAATAAGATACACATGCAAAGTGCCTGCATACGTGCTGTAATGTACAACAGAATTAGCCCTCTAGTGTACCACCCAATGCACAAGCCTCTCGGGGTTGTTTCATCACAATACACAGCATACATTTCAATTGCTTTAAACAAAACAGTCATTCCACACTTGCATTTTCCCCATTTAAATGTCAGCGGGAACCAAACGATGTGATACGATATACAGTATTAGCGGTGCGACAGTCGCTTGTTTTCTCGGCTGCTCTGAGCTGAAGCAAATCAAGGCTGTTTTTGGCAAATGAACAGCCTGTTAATTAAACTCTGAGGAGATAATTAACACAAGCTGGCTTCTTGCATCACCATGGTCATTCTTATTTGGGGTTGGCCTGACAGGTGGCACAGGTCTGCATCAGGTGACAGCTCAGCCTCCCATCTCTCAGGCTCCCTTGGTGTAACTTAAACAATACATCCACACCCACCCTTCCAAACTTGTCTTAGCTACAGTATACTCGTATACTGCAATATACAGTTTTTTGGACAGCGCACTGTAAACAAAAAATAAGAAAAACCTGCAATACGTTTTTTGTTTTTGTTTAGCTTGTTCTGGCTACACTAACGTTTTGTTTTGTTCAGCAAAAACACAAAAGGAATATCAGATTTGTGCAACGCTTATCCAAATAATAAATATATGCTTCAGTTTGTGTCTGGAATTGTGTTTGAAATCAGTGTTACAGTGTTGTTCTGCTTTGAAGCAACAGAGTCCACACCCCTCAGCATTACAATACTGTGCATGAGCATGTGCACCTTACATCCACAGTGGTTTCTAACAACACATCTGAGCTGGAAAATACATCTGTGGGCGTGGAGGCTACTATAAGAAGATCAGGGAGTGACCCTTGACCGTCTTAATATATTTTGTCAATTGTCATTAAGTCATTTTGAAAGCGTGGCTACAGAAGGTTTAGCTTTATCCAGCTGTGTGGATGTTGTTTGGTTGTTGATCGCATACCTGTATGGGTAGAGCTAGTGGCCAAAGGAGAGTTTGCCAGGGCTAAAGCAGGGCAGCTCATACTCCAGCACAAGCAAAGGACTAATGAGGGTTAGGATGGGGCCAGGCAACGGCTATGTGATTAAATTTAGATCTGGAGGGAGATCTTGACCCGCGGTGGCCCACATCTAAGTGACATTTACCCAAGAGAAACACACTACAGCTGAGCCTTATTAACCTTTCATAGATCTAAGCACTGCCGACCGTCTTAATTGGCAATTTGATTATTAAATAGACCAAATGGAGAACGATTTGATCCAACAACATTTACAATGTAGTGGCTGTTCCAGACTCCGACAAAAGTAAATTCCCTGGGAAGATAAATTAATTGAAAGCTTGCCAACAAGTTAAGAAAAAAAGTTTACACTAAAGTTCGTAAACTCAAAGTAACAAATAAATTGTGGAAATTCATGTTCAGTTTGTATCAACTTTAGTTAAAAGTTGCACTTCAGTTTCTACTGCATAGTTCTAATTTTAAGAATCCCAACCACCACCATGGAATCATTCAATTTAAATAACTTACTGTACAGTAGCCTACAGTACGGTACCTTTACAGTGGCTAACAGCCAGTTACATATCCATCTTTAACATTTAATAATATAAAATACAATTGCAGCAAAAACCTCCCTCGAATTGCTAATTCTTGAAAACTAGCCACACTTGATTGTTCTGATAATATGTAATATAATAATATAATGTAATATACCTTAAAAACATGTATTGTTTATTGTCACTATGATTTAATGGGAAACCATTAAATCAGAAGCGGATAGCATGCATGAAAATTATATGTTGTGGATTGGAAATTGGACAACACATCTTCTAAATTATCTGACGGATGAAAATAACATATTATGCCTAAATAACTAATATAATAAAAATTATTATTATTATATTGTATTCTCATTTTATTATATTGTAAAACGTTTCTATGTAATGTGTAAACAAAGGCCGACATGATTGCTAATGTAACAGGCTATATAGACATGGTGAAAACCAGCCTGTTTCAGTCAACAGCCGATCAATCGGTGCATCTCTACTCGAGAGAGGTATCCAGCCTGGTCACCAAAGTTGCAGTATCTGACGTCCCAGGCACAGGGGTTCAGTGACAGAGCCATTCTCCCTATGTCAACATGATTTTGAATCTGTTTTATTAAGGTAAAAAGTTACACAGTGTTCCTTTAAATCCATGCTTTATAGCACCTGATAATTTAGCTAATTTCAATCAAGGGGTTTATCTACAGTAGGCTACTCCGGTTATTAGGGCTGCTATGTCAGCGAACTGATCGTCTATTTACCCAAACTGTATTCAGTGGATTTATTAGCAGAACATACTAAAATTGGTCTCAATGCATGGCTTTGGCTACATACAGTACTCTACACACAAGCTCCACTACACACAGTACCACGCCATTAATCATAAGTCCTGTTATTAAATGTGATTTATTCCTCTCACTGAGTACAGCGCTGGCCTTATGTTAATGACATTTTACTGATACGGTTTGTTTATACAGTAACAATCGATGGACAAGTTGAGATGTATACGTTTTAAACATACACTACTCTTGTCCCGTAGATATCCATTCAATATGGCCACTTTTTTGAATGCTCAGTAAAGATGTCCGACAAAAACTGGGAACAATGGTTCAGTGCCACAAGTCCCATATATATCAACCATCTTGTGTCGTGTAAGGAAGGGGATCAACACACTCTGAATGTGTAGACATAATCCCACTGAATATGGAGCTAAGCCATTTCATAATTAGCAGATATTTCTAATGTATGCCAGTCTTTAATGACCTTTGCAAATGAGAATGGTTGTTTGAATTTCCATCCCTGGCATCATCTTATCCCCTCTATGTCGGCGTGATAGAATGAGTGCAGCAGTTGATGACACGCATAGCTTAATGAGCGAAAGTGCGCGCACGTCTGAATAGAAGCAGGTCTGCTCAATACGGCAAGATTGGGAATGCATTTCCACACCTCGCATATCATCAGGGCAATAAGTGGTGTTGCTCTGACCCATTAACAACGCATTTCAAGCCTTTTCCTTCAATTAGACACACCTCTCAGTCAGATTTCTCTCATCAAATGACTATTAACACAGTATGGCTTTAAAATATATAAGAAGCAAAACTGAAAGAAAAGGTTATAAAAATAACTTCCTATAGCTTACATAACTCATTATACAACTCATAACGCAAGTACACTTTCTTGGTCAGTAAAAGGTCTGGAATTGTCAACAGAAAAAAAAATAGAATGAAACAAATGTATCAAAGTTATATCATAATGAATCTCTTAGTTGTCACTTACTGTGTATGGGCCCTGGTGTGGGTCTGGATGGTTAGCATGTGTAGGGGAGAGTTAACAATATTTGAAGGCTTGTGTTTGATGGCAGACTTAAAGGAAGCATCATGGTTGGATTTAATGATTCACACTAGAGCTGTGTGTGAATGCCGTCGTCAGATGCTTTTCTAAGACACCACACGGCTGAGGCTCAACCCAAAGCCAAAGACATTCAACGTGGCTTTAATGCTATCAAACTCTAATCTGTCTGGGATTTCATGTGTGTTAACACTGCTACAAACGCTGAGCGCAAACACTTCAACAGCACTACATAAATGTCTCAATATATTAACTAGATAGTAAACAACCTATTCAATTCCAGGGATTTGCATGAGAAACCCGAGCATTACCGAATAGGGACAAGTCACCCAACACACACACACACACACACACTACTTCGAGGGAAAGGATGACTTCAAACATGATGGTTTGTGACGGGAAAGGAAATGGCAGAGACAGAAGAGACAAGCCTTTTTGTTTTGACGGATGTGTGCTAACAATGCCATGGAGCTGAAATAAGCTAATTGCTTAATTAGCTGACTCAAATCCATAAGCTACTTTTAGCTTATTAACAAGAGTAATAAATAGCTGTGATTTATGGCAACACTGCTTATTTGTGGAATTACAACAAGGATCAAATGCAAACCATACGGTCAATGAAGCTGTTTTTATGAAAATGCTCCATAAGTATCAGACACATTATTTATTAGCAATAAATTGTGGCTTGTCTGTCAAAGCAACCCTGTTAATTTGCAGGCTACAGAAGTCACCTTTACCGTTATTCTGTGTTTTCGTGTCCTTTTTAAAACAATTAGGTGGCCTGCAGGAAGGATTTGGCTGAATAGCCTCTCTAAATGCTGTCCGTTTGAGCAACAGGGGACAAATGAGAAAATGGGGGAAAATCTTATTAGACTGAATGATGATTGAAATGGATTAATTTACATTTTCTGCATGCACACTTTACATACATGATCTTTGCTCAGCACAGGCAGTTATGGGCAAAAGAGCACTATTTGTATGAGATGAACTCATCTATATGCTAATTCATTGGCATGTAGAGCTGCTTCATTTCTTTCATTCAGGACTGTTTACCTATTAGCTCTGAGAGATGCAAGGGGAATTGGAATATTAAAACCAAAAAGCTCAGGGATATAGCACATTAGCAGTACATCACTTGCTATTATATTTATATTAGTCTGCCGTTCCTGCCCTTTGTTCAAGACATAACCATGAGCCATGAGTTCCTGGACATTCACTATAAATAAAACAAACCATTTCTTTCACTTATGGGTGACTTGGTGGCCCTGAAAAAGGCAGAACGGATGTTTTACAAGTATTTACAATGACTGAATGAATCTGTGTTAAATATAATAAAAAAGGGACATTAATGAGCCACCTGAGACTCAAATGTACGAAACAACTTGGGGTCAGTTTGGACACATATTTCCCAGACTTGTTACAGTACTTATACAATTACACTTGTGTATCCTATGTTGTGCCATGTAACACACTTTGCATAACTATGACATATCATTGCTGAGTAAAGGAACGTCAAATCTCACATGGGAACACTGTTACGGCCTTATAAGGCAGTTATATGGAGACATTCGATGGATCAAATTTCAAGTAAGGCCTAAATGCTAATGTAATTTCATATGAACCGGGCTTAAAGAGATGCAATCAACCATGCTTGATTCACACTTGTGTCGCTGTGTTAAAGAGGATGACAGTCCCCTTTTTTTTATTTACTGTCTATGTAATTCACCAAAATTGCCACTTACAGCCGTGCAGAGTAGGCCGTTTGATCTTCAAGCTTCCTCTAGTCTTTGCTACTCAACCCATTCCTACTTCCTCCAAAAGTGGCACCACTTCATTAACCTTGCCAGGCATGAGATAAGAGAAGCAGTGCATCAAAGCTGCCAGCCCACAGAGAGAACAGAGATCAGCCTGCACTACACAGCAGCTAACGGGTACATGGGTGGCTACACAGTCTACAACCCGGGATGAAAAGTAAAACTGAGGGACCCTTTATTGTTCCTATCTGTCATTCACAAGCAGACGTCTGCGTATTACATCTGTGCCCCCCCTCCTTCATTCTAATTGGGGTGAAAACATTTACTAGTTCCAAGGTTTCGTGAAGTTTGGCTAGAATACAATATCCAATAACTTGTGTGTGTCAGAGTTTCTGTGTTTTACAGTGTTTTTTCCACAATAGTAAATAGTGAAGGGAGTGCAGGTACTGTATATGGCTTGACGACACACAGTGCAAATAACACACTTAACACTCTTATAAAGAAAACTCAAATCAAAGAGAAAGGCATGACAACAGTCTTCAGCCGGATGAGTAACAAGTTCCGACTTCCTGAAAGTGTGAAAGTACATGGTAGCAAACGTGTTAACCGAGTCACAATTTTGTTTTACTTGCACCCCATACAAATCTCTCTGGTGCATTTAATCCTCCTACCCACAGTTTCACAGAAAGGAGGATATAAATTATTTTCCTTTGGTGGAAACGGCAAATCCCTGTCTGGATTCTGTTAAAAGGCTTAAAATGTCACTAAATGCCATGGCTGAGACTCCTGCTAACACGCAGGTCTTTAAGACAAGATGTTAAAGCGTTGAAAGTTACCTGAAAGTGATGAGGTTAATATTCTTATCGTGAGCAGAGGCTTCTGTGAAAGTGGATATTGAAAATAGCTAGGTAACCTTTCATATTAGACGCTATCACAGGGATTAGCAGAATAAACACCAATTACACATTTAATTGTTTACCGTCAAAGTATTTAGGCTATACAACATGCTAAAATGCATGAAGTAAATGGATTGGAATATAGAGGCAGACAGACAGTCACAGAAGTATAAATATCAATACATAACACTATAGTGTAAAATATTGCTGAAAGAGAAAACAGTCAAAATATCAGGTCAACCTGCTGATGTGTGAAATGTGCCATGACAATTCCTCCCTACCACTTTTCTCTCATACAAATTTCCAAATGATACGACTACAGCAGGGTCTGGCATGGAAATATGAAATACAGGGACAAAGGCAAGCCAAGTGAAGTGGTTTATTTAGACACCATGAGTTCTCTGCCAATGTGAATCATCAGAGGTAAAATACAGTGCATTAAAGGCAACCTCTGAGGCAGCACAGAGCGAGGGCAGAGTGAGATATTCTGCTATCTATTAGGACTTGTGTTGTGTGTGTGTGTATATATATATATAGTGTTTTGAAGGAATTCCACTGATCCACAAAACCAGCAGGAACGGAATAAGTGAGTCCCTAAGACTGCAGAATCTCAGGCAAGTTAAAAGTTGCTGTGCCGTTAAGGAGAAAGTCTGGCAGAATCCTGCACGGCCACAGATAACATGGTTGGATTAAGGACGTTTAAGGGAAGTGAAAATTATTCATTTGAGATGGATGAAAGCTGCACTTGTCAAGTCTACCAGTCATGCACTTTATACATTTCATATCCAGTAGCCAGCATGCATAATTTCCCCTCAATGCAAATTTATACACTGAAATGGTGAGATTTTCTATGCTGCTTCAACACATTCCAGACACAGAACATTGATCACCTGTATTGAACAGAGAATAAAACAACACAATTTGTTTGAAGAGGTGTGAGAAAATAATTTCCCACAGCAAGATAAAACCATAAGACTTGGAAACAACTTTAATTTGAAATAAAAGATCAGTCTACATTTATGTGCACTGCTTGTCAGACTGGCATTATATGGAAATAATTGTATATGGCCAATTATCTGTTCTTTCTCAATGCCCATCTACTATTAGCAAAGTAATAACATGCTTCAAGTCAGTATGTCAGTATGTGTCTCATCTTGCCTCTTGGTTGTTGGTCTAAGAGCCTGGTAACAGAATATACATGTCTATCAGTCTCTCAATACAAATATTATGTTCTCTCTGATGAGAATTAAGTCTCCAGCTTGGATGGCCAATAAATTAGAGGCCTGCTTCTCATTTACTCATCAGAGCTAATGAGCCTGATAAAATTACCTTGAGGATCATAATTACAGGCTAGTGCCAGAGACGAGCCCTACCCACGGCTCAACACCCACACACAGATTGTATTCTGAGATGAAGTTTCAACCTTTAACAGACAACAAATGAATAAAACACAACACATGCAAAAGTGCACAGTGAATTTTCATTTAAGACAGGTGAAATAAGCATTTAACATTTAAGGAGAGACACAATGGGTGAAAACAATTGGGCGATCCTATAGTATACCATGGAGGTACAGAATTACATTACATTTTCCACTTTTCTGTCAAAGTTATTCAAACTGATTTTTACCACCCTTTCATAAAGACTAAGCACTTCATGGGTAATGGCATATTTTAATGAATGGTGAAGGCTGGACACAAGCGCTCACCTCGGAGGATTCCATTTCATCACAGTCACAGGATGAATTGTTTTACTTATGAATATTAATATCCCTCTAATTTGAGGCTGTTGTTAATGCTTGTCGCTAGAAGCTTGGCAAATCAGGTCCTCATTTCTGTTAAAACCCATGTATTAGACAACCCCCCTGACACTAAGCCCTCGCCTTTGATTCTTAATTGCAGAAGTGCAAGCATTTGCAGTGGATGGGGCGCACAGCTTTAATTAACTCTAATATCGCACACATTCAGTCTCGACTGTCACCCACATCACGCATGGCATTTTGTACCAATATCATCGCCAGATCCGCTCAGCCAGAAAGATTGCGTTCCAAGTTCATGATCATTATTTCATGCATTTCAAAATTGGGGATATGTAATTTATACTGTACGTAGATGCAATATATTGGCTTGAGTAAATTATCATCTCGATGGCTTCAGTAAAACCCCTCATTCAATGCATACACCGATCTCTGCAAAACCAACATTAGGATTCTGATTACATGGACTCCTAAAAGTGTTTTTTTACAAAATGGCACAAGAATTTTGAATAAACCCTGTAGCCACTCGGACACCTTTAAATTAAAGATGTGCACAAGAGGTTTAAAGAGAAGAATTCAGCATCCCAGGGACACCTGGCTTTTAAGAGATTTATTGAACAATAAAAATGTATAAATAGACAGATGTTCATTACCACATGTAAAACAAAACCGTTCAACAATATGTTTAAAATGGCAGACATTACATTTTCACTAAAGAACAGCTATGCGTGGTATCAATGTTTGAAATTTGTAATCAGCCATACATTCTTCAACAGATATTAGAGAAGAGTAATGCTTATTTAAACCTGGTTTTAAAATAAAGACCTCCATACAGCTCAGTAGCTTAAGCCTTCCCTGGCCATAAGCTAAAGCTAATCCTTTTTCACATAACATTATTGCATCAGCAGCTGAACATTTTGAAGCGTTTATAAAATTAGCAAAGAAATTAACTGTCTGTATTGTGGCAAATTGGATTTCCAAGTTCTCACCCTGTGATACAACATAGCCAGGCTGCCACCTACAGTACAGTAGGAGAGAGGAACTACTGTCTGTAGACAAGCTCAACATGTGTGGCCATATAACAAAATCATTCAAATGTACCTCATTTTGGCTGATAACCTTTCTTAAATAAATGTGATAAAAATGTGATACATTTTAAACATTTGAAATTGAACTAATTGTGGCTAGGGATAGTGATTTGTGTTATTAATTTTGCAAGTGCAAAGAACTATAAACTTAACATATATGCATTATATGCATAATCTTGTGATTTTGTGAAATTAAAGATATACCCTTTTTGTGAAAGTAAAAAATCATAAGTGTCTTTCTTTATACTGCTAAATGGTTTAGTTATGAGATTTATAAAATGTGAAGAAAATAGAAATCCAACAATAACTTTCAAACAAAAACTACTGGCATAACACCATGAAGATAATGCCACATAAGTTATTATACATTTTAAATAAAGTTATTATACATGTTAAATAATGACTTATTTATTTCAATCAATTCTAAAAGAAAAGGCAATATTTTAAAATGAACTATTTTAACTATTATCCTTTCCAAATAAAAAACACCCATCCCATTAGAAAATGATGTACAATGCTTTCATATAAAACCATTAAAAACAACAAACAATGCAAATACAATGCATACAATGTCTGGTCGTGAACAGTCAATAGCCTGATCATTTCAATTCCTTTTTATTTCGCCGTCTGAACAGTTTTGAAATGGATGATGTCCTCTTATTTTTAGATTGCTTTAGTTCTATAAAAAAAAATGTAAAAACACAGCAACTTAAAACAATATAGGCCTACTGTCGTGTGTACACACACACACACACACACATACACACACACATACACACACACAGTAAAATTCTTACCAAGGTTCTGCATCATTTCATGTAACTGCTGATCCTCTTCAACTTCTCTGGAAATAATGATTTCTTCGGCATTAGAATCAACTCATGTCAACTGTCCAAGTTAACACACACAGGACATTGTATGGTCTGGCACTAGCATATAATGAGAGCAGCCAATGTGGGTACCTGAGTCGGTCCTCGTCCAGGCCCTCCACAATGGCATTCCTCTCGTTCACAATCTCCAGCAGCCTGTCCAGCAGCTCCTGACATTGGTCCTCGTTGGACTTCAAATGGTCTGTCGGGCAGAGTTATGTCTCAGGCGTTTGTAGGGCAGGGTGGGAGAGAGAGAGATTACACTTACCTGGTTTTGCCAATAGCATGCGAAGCTCCCCCTCAACACCTGGCTGCTGATGCTCAAGGTCCTGAGTTCTGACTCTGTGGTATGCATTGAGAACAGTGAGACCTAGAAACACTTATTATTCATCTTCTCAGAATATTGTTCCTCAAGACAGCATTACATACTTGAGATGTACAGTATTTAAAACATATGTCATATACTCACATGTAAATAAGCTCTGATTCCTTTCTAATGTACAGCTGCTTCTTCCTGATGAGGTTGAACCAGTCAACCATTAATGGGTCCATCAGAATGTCTCCCTCCCCCTCTGAAGGGGGAATTAACATTATTTTAGGCTCAATAGAATATTTTAATTGCCTTAAGTGCCCAACAGTCCAAGTCAAACACAAATGTAAACCTTACCCCATTAACAAAAATGTAAAACAAATTAATACATTCATGCAATAAAAATAAATATTAATATACATATATATAAACTAGAAAGGGTCAACATTTAAAGCTGCATACAGTAATGTAACGACTTGGCGGTTCCATCTGGTCATTAGTCAACACTGCAAGCATGCTCTTAACTTTCATAGACCAAGGTCTAGGCCGTTTTAATGCATCATCGGAAAACAATTTATTTGAACTTTATATAACCAGGAAGTACCCATTGAGATTAAGGATCTCTTTTGCAAGAGAGTCCTGGCCAACATAGCCAGCAGCATATACAAACAGAAAAACAGACACAAATAAAAACAAATAAAACATTATCCTAAGTCATTGAGTCTTACAACAGTTACAATTTAAAAATTTAAAACAGGACAGGATGGTCAAGTGGTCTGGGTGTTTGCCTCCCAGCTGGAAGGTTATATAGAAGCGCTATATAAAAAGCAGTCCATTTACCATAAAAACAATTACATCTTGAAAGAACCAGACAGTATTCATTTCATTTTAGTTTTAAAAAGCATTTAGCACAATTAATTGTGTCAATTTAAATGCTTTTGCAATGTATTCCATGCTGAGCGTGCAGAGTAAACAAATGCCGCCCCCCCCCCCGCCCCGACCAAGAATGGCCTTATAAACAAATATGTACCAGTGACAAAGCTAACGAGTGGCCAGAGATGGCCCTCCTTCTCAAGCGTATCATTTAAGGTGGTGTAGCAGAGCTTTACTATTTGTAATGAACCTCAGGGAAGCATGCTGACCTGTGTCAACCATCTGCAGACACTGAGCAGAGGTATGCATATATAAAACATCACCATAGCCCAAGCACAGGTATAAAAGGAACAGCCACAAGTCGATATTTCCTTTTACAACTTACTCCAAAAAATAAAAATTATAGCAAGTTAATGTTTAAACCCAAAATGGTGCTTTAAGTGTGATTGTTGGAAACATACATTTTTTATAAAACAATCTACTACATTGAAGACCACAAGACGGTGGTGAGACACCAGAAATGCCAAAAAAAAAAAGACAAGTTAAAAAGGCAGGCGAGAATGAACGTGATTGGGGGACAGAGCAGAGGAGATATAGTATACGCTGAAGGATTTACATAGAAATGTATAACTTGCCCAAATGATTTTGACCGGGAGCCCAAGGCACTTAAGCAGTCAGATAAATAGTAAAAGGCCTAATAAATAACTATATTCAAGAGTCAAAAGGCTCCAAAATGGGTATATACAGTGAGTGAAGTCTTGGCCATCACTTTGTAGTTCCAACAAATCTGTCATGAGTGATTCTCTCTCAATTTACAGATGAAGGGCATCTCACATAGCAGCCTGGGTTTTGAATTCAAAATACTTCACCACCTCTGATAGAAGGCTAAACCTCAAATTCATGGAAATGTCAAGCAAGGTCCTTCCAGTGCTCCCACATTTAACATGGCCAGTGCAATTGCATGACAAATGAAGACTGGGGGTTCCACAAGCAGAAATCTTCATTTACACAGTTGGTTTTCCCCCCATAGTTGGAAAATACCTTTCATTTATCAAAAATGTGTGGATCAACGGACAAAAAAATAGCAGGGAGTAACAGAATGTCCAGCTTGTTGTACTGTTAGCGTACAGCACGTCAACACATCACTGAGTCAGTTTGTGTACACATCAGTAATGTCCTAAGCTTATTTAAATAACATTACAGCTACTGGTCAATCTCTAAACCAATTGCTCAAACAAATCAAATCGGCCATGTTAAGGACAATCGCTTTACCCGTGGAAATGTCAATTCAGTGGCTTCCTGGGTGGTGTGCAGTCAGTGTCACACTCTCACCCACTAGGATGGCATGCTCTGGCTGTCACACCAGTCAGCCAGAATACATCATTGTGCCCAAATCACATTGACCTTGAGCAGAGCAATCAGGACCCCCCCCCCCCCTCGAGTTTCCTCAGCTGAGAAGCGAGAAGTCAGTATCCCTGTGGGTCATCTACACCTTCCCCCCCACCCCTCCCCATCTAATTTGGATATAGCTAGAGTAATAGAAATGGCTGGTCAACCGTCCCCTCCGGGCTATCTAGTTGTGTATGCATCTCCCAGGAGTAGCGGCAGTCTAACCGGCACACACACACACACACAGGGTGGCAGATACACACATTAACAAGTAGAACACATATCAAAATAGGCCTATGTGGAAGTTATTCACTGTGTGTCACCCGCAATAGAGTAGGAAAATTGACCACCTGAATCATTTTCCGAGACACACTGGTTTTGTGTGCGCGTGTGTGGAAAGGAGGGGGGTGTTTCTGTTTCTGTTGGCAGGAAACACAAGAAGAAATGGAAGCTCAGGGGTGTCGGTTGAGGCAAAGGGGGTACCTGTCTCATAGCTGCGAAGCTTCCTCTCCAGGACCACACCTTCCTTCTCCAAGACGCTCATTTTGGTCTCGATTTCTTGGAGTTCCTTCACAATCTGGCCCATGACGATATGAGCAGACTTAACCTGATCAGAAGGATGGCAAACTTTACCACGAAACATTGGCCCTCTCATCTACTCCATGTAATTGTTTTCCCCTGCTCTGCCTCTTTTTTTTTTGCAGAGAATGTAGCAAAAGCATATTTGGATAGCTGTTAATTAATCTCTTAAGCGACTTAATGTAAAGGAACTTACAGTGGGTTGCCTCATTTCAGGCATGAAAGCGTTGGTGGGTGACAAATACTTTCCTCTTTTAGCGTCTAAGAGGTAGATAAAATAGGATTAGATAGACATTTAATTGAAGCTTTACACAGAAGCATTGTCATTTTTGACTTCACTTGATGTATTTTCAGTTATGTGTTGCTCATAAAAGAACTAAAATATCAAGAAACGTGGGCGAGGCCAGATATTGAAGGCTGGTTATAAATGTAACAAGAACCTGAAGAACATGAGTCTCCAACCATGTTTGGAATAATCTTTTTAGAGCCAGTAACTGTTCTGGTTGGTCCTCCAGATAAGGATGTGATAGGTGAAGAAGATCTCTCATCATTCAAGTCTATAGAAAGAAAAACACATATTTATGGCATGTTTTAAGTCACACTTTCTCAGAATAAAAAGAAAAAGTCAATACTCCAATATTGCATATCAGTTTACATTGGATGAGAACACTGACCCCCGACACAAATTAGTTTCAGGAAAGGCTACACCAACACCTTTTGAATAAATCACTGCATGCATTTAGATCAAGCAGCTTGTGCTTATTAAGAGACCCAATGTTTCCCTCACCATAACCCCTTAAAGTATCTCTACAATAAAAGGTATCTTAGAGGTAGACTATCACCAAGCTGTTACATGTCAAATGTACCATGCCAGCAAACAAGTACACATCGTGTTTAAAAGTAACGACAAAAGAATGAACTCACTCCAGTCACCCAGCTCAGGTTCAAGTTCCTGTGAAGAAGGCTTTATGTAGCACACAGAGTTAACTGGAGAATCTACGGGTATCGGGGCTGAGGGAGACTTCGTTTTAGTGAAGGAGATGTTTGAATGAAGCTGCAAGGTCAGTTCTGGTATATGTTGCTCAACACTGGCTGGCCCAGAATCTGGGCACCTGCAAAAAGAAACATTACTACAACACAATGTCGTCCCCCCATTAAAAGAGCTACAATATACAGTAGGACCAATGTACACTACCATTAGCTCACCTCATATTTTGCAAGGGTAAAGGGGTTGAACACAACAGAGGGTCATCAGGAGGGAATTAGAAATTAGGAATGCAGTTTTAGAAAGCAGGAAAAGGTTTAGGCTCGGCACTCCCTGGGACTGGATAAAATGGGGGACAGAGGAAGGGGCTGCACTCTGAGCCAGTCAACAATAACAGAGATGGGTGAAGCGGGATGAATCGGCATTCTGGAAATAAGATGAACGGTTAGGTCTGAAGGCCACCATACCTGTGTGATAATGAACACCTCTCGCTGAATGAGCGAGGAGTTTGGGACCATTAAGCGGTTGAGTAGACTTACCGTAGACCTGGGTCTTTTTTGACAGGCTTGAGAGTCGAGCGCCAGTCATGAAGCACTGGATCTGCAAAGAAACTCGCTTTAAACACATTCTGCGTGAGAAGAGACAAGTGCTTCACATGCACATTATGAAACGCACTCTCAATTCTGAGTGGATTCAAAACCATTCAGGGTCTCTTGCATCCCTCTTTAAAGTCGTTCTAGGGCTAGGCTAACCTGACACAGCAGATGGTTTGTAACAGAACCATCTGGGAAGCGGCCCATTGAAACAGTTTGGGAAAGGGCAGGCACTTTCCACAAAAAAAAAAATATAAAAAAAAAAAATAATTTGGCAGATGATTGGGTGAACCATCTGTCTATCACGGGCTAACGTCACACCTATTTGTAAACTACGCTCGTATAGCTGCCAGTTTTATTCTGGCCCAAGCTCATTGAAGCGTGTCCAGACTGACACTCGCAGTGAAGTCAAACTGGAGCTTGCGAGATCAGCATAGTATCACGTGGCTACTTCTACACATTGACTTGCACACTTAAACATTATGCCATATAAAACAGCGGAAAAATAATAGTTGAAACCACTGAACATTCTTTAAAATGTAATAGTATAAACATACTGTTATGGAAAAAAATAGAAAACTCTATAAATACAATTATAAAAATACATACATTACATGCAAGTAAAACATAAAAACGTATACATTATGAAGTAAAAGTCAAAACTGCTGCAGTGGTCTCAATTCTTTCCGCAGCTGTATTTGCTGTGACATCACCATAATTCTACATTTTTTGAGAATATATTTGGAAAGAGGTTTTCGATTTGTGGACATGTTATATAATTATTCATGCAAGTGTATTTTCGAGAAACAAATTAGCAATAAAAATGATTGAGGTACTTCAAAATTGAGGTGCTGATTGAGGTACTGCAAAGAAGCCATGTCGTTATGGATTTAACAACATTTCTATTCCACTGCAAGTAAGTACTGTATATCTATTGGATTCATCTTGAGACTAGAACGTTCATGCAACTGACAGATCAAATTATGAAATTTTATGAAGAGAAGAATAGGATGTGGGCAGAAACTGAAGGGAAAACAAATGTTCCGTTCAAAATTGGAAAGAATTATCATTCAACAATACATGGTTTGGCTCATCTTTAGTGCGACAACTGTATCAAGCACCCTACCGGTCTAGTTTATGCCGACACATTCTGAAACCAACCTTATTACTAAAATTCAATATCAAATTTGACAAAAGGTTATCCGGTTTTTCCAAATCTGGTTGGTGTAAAACTTTTAATTGAATCTACACTATTGGCATAATATTTTGTAGCAGAATCCTTCCCCGGTCATAGAAGATAATGCTTTTAGAGGTGACACAATAATAATAATTACTAAAATAATTTTAAACTAACAGCTGTTGACATTTGGAGAGCTACTGTGCGACAGGATAATATAACTCCTGCACATCCCTTAAACAGAAGGTGACTATGGCTGAAACAAAGTTCATGAAAAATGCTGAAAAACAGGAAATTACAATGCCAGTTAGAAGTGTCTATACACTAAAAGCAAACAGTCAGTTCCAGCTGTAAAAAAATATATATAAAATAAAGTCGACCTGACCAAATAATTGTATTGTTCTAATGAGAATAACATAGTTGAAAAACAATGCTGCCTAAAGAAACAGTTGCTAAAAACTAGACGTGATCTTAGCTTGCCTTTGGCAACTGGTGTTGGCCTTCTGTTGTCGCTAATGGCTTTTGAGCACAGTGGTTCCATTATGTTGTTGTTGTGCCTAGTGGAAAGCTGTCCTGCCTGGTTCTCTGCTAGGCATGGGTTGCATTCATTGTGTCTCATGCCAACATCATAGTCGCCTTCAAACCTGGACATAAAGAAAATAGTTTCCCAAGTAACACTTTTCTTTATTTTTTCACCACAGGGGTTCAGCACAAAACACACTGCATGTGTTATTTGCCCAATCAGTAGCCTTCAGTAGTGAAACCTTTGCCCAATATCGTTCATTTCAACTGAGGGCTGTCATGGTGTCTAGAGGCAAAATGCTGATTGTGCTCCAATTATTTCTCTCTCACACACACGCACTCTCTACAGGTTAACAAACAAACTAACCACACACATTATGTTACAACCTGGTACGTATAATGTTGCACTAACATTTCATACACTAGGTCTTGTAGACACTTTTTAATTTTTTACTGTTGCTCACCTCCTTTTTGCTGACCTGATGACAAAGTGGCGAGCGTTGTTATTGTTACAGTTTTCCTCTAAAAGTGTCGCTGGCCTACATCTGCTGTTCTCTGCCGGACTCATGGGGCTCTTGGGCCGGTCGGACACCTTCGGCAACCCAGGAGGCTCTCTGTGGTTGGTCGGAGCAGCTTGGAAGAACCTCTGCCGGGCTTCCTGTGTCTTCTGAGCTGAGAATGTCCAGGATCGGCCAGTAGGGGCTACAGCATCAACTGGCTTGGGAGTAACACTCACTGAGGTGGTCAGTGTAGAACAGGGGTGTGGCATGGGTTTGGTGCGGCTGCAATCCTTTGGCTGTAGAACTGAACAGGATGGCCCGTTTTTGACCACAGCACCAGAGGTGGACGGTTTGCAGCTGTTGTGGCCACTGTGAGACTTGCAGGTGAATGTGTCCTGATCCTTCTCCGCTTTATACGCTCCAGCATGGAGTAGAGCTGAACATTCACTGCATCTGGTGTGAATGAGTCAGGCTAAATCAGGTAGCACAAGGTAATACTCATGTTTAAAATAAGTTTTTAAAATGAAATTAATCTTACTTGAAACAGCTTCTGTGAAAAAGTTTTCCATCAACAAAATGTCTCTGAACTAGATGAACGCGATACTTGCAGGCAACACATTTACTGTTGAGGGTCCCAGTTTTGTTGCCATTTTCAGTCTTCTACAAAAATTAAACAAGCTCATGTTAAAACACTGACATTAAACCCTCAAATCTACCAATGTAATATCTTAAATACTACAGCAATTTTGAAGGAGATTGAATAGAACAGTTAATCAAGTACCCTGAATGAGAGATGATCTGATCCCAAACAACACATGTAGCCTTATTTAGGTTTGACATTTCTGTAAGTGTATTTGAAAAGACGCAAACTGTTGACGTCTTATAGCCTACTGACCTGAACAGCAGCTTTGTCTAGTTTGGTTGACGTCTCAGCCATCAGAGCGGCAGGTAAACAATTCTCAATAGCCGTTTTAGACACAAAGGTTGTGGCAACCACAGGAAGGTTCTTCTTCTCCGACGGTTCCTCCTTGGAGCCCTCTGCTGGCCTTTTTACAGCGCAAACTAAGAAGAAGAAAAGAAAAAACACACCAATCACATACAAAGCAGCATGCATTAGGGGTAGGTGGAAACTATACAATTTAACAAACCCGTGGTCCAGATGTGCTGTACTAAATATTCTTACTGGGAGAATGCCCTTTGAAGTAGTTGTGATACTGTGAGACATAGGTAAGAATGCTCAGTCTGTCTGGGACCCTCAAAGCCACCATGTCTTCTGCATCTAGCAAGGCAGGAATCCCCAGCTTCTCTTCAGCCACTCGAAACGCCTTGGGAATGTAAATGAACAAGACTAATCTAGCAGCTCCAAAGACATTTAGACATTTGTTGGCAGGAAATCATGTTTTTAGAAGCCTTTAAAGTTTGTTTAATGTTCATTAAAACAAAACGATAATAAAATAAATAAACAACACAATCACTACAACGTCTGTTCTTGAAGCCATGCTTGGATGGTCATATTTTGCTAAAGAAATCACTTAAAAATGTGCTTATTTCCCTAGTCACGTATTCACTGCCAGCAATATCTTCCCCAAACTTTCCTGAATAATTTGTGTGAAGATCGTTGCCTTTACAACTCTGCGTAAAAGGGTCAGGCAATAAAAGGAAGGTCTATTAATAGCCCAGCCATAGACACAGTAAGGAAGAATGATGTGGCTCAGTTAGCTTAGCAGACGACTAGACTAGGGGTTTTGTAAATAATAGCAAATTTCCTGTATATTCTAAGGGATAAAAAAGAGGACGAGTGAAGCAGGACGTCGGAATATTGTTAAGGATCAGCTTGGACACGCTCATTAAAAACCACTGGCTGCAGTGCCAATCTGACACTGTCACTGAAGCAGGCATTTGTGAGTGAATGTGCTGAAAACAAGAAAGGTGTTTAGCACCAATGGCAGGGCTCTTATTGGCTTACAATCAAATCCACCACCTGCAGGAAACATAATCTGCTATTCATGAAATATAGAAGGGTGCAGTGGTCCAATATTACTCTGGATAGTTAACAAGTTTTATTTAAAAACTAGCCTCATCTTATTTGGTTGGTCAAAACTAAATAAACAAAACTACAATGTGTTCTGTTAAGACATGCCCTTTGCACTTTATAGGGTACAACAACTTACAGAGAGGTTAGTCACAGCATTAACATGTATCTATAGTGAGGATCGAGTGGCTTGTGATTGCAAGCCTCATACAAAATGAATACCCAAGAGAGCATCTTCTTACTCAGGTTCATGTCTGACACTATCAGTAGTAGTAGCAAGCAGACCTTCAGTAGCATTGCGCTGCAGTTCACATTGAAATTCTTCAAATACCGGAAGCCATACAAAAATGACAACTAAATAACTGATGTTGACTTCAAGTTCACACAAACTTTCAGAGCTGGTTGCTGCCAGAGATATTTGACATATAGATTACATTCATTAGCATATGCAGGTGTTAATAGTATATTCATAATTAGGAATACTCATAATTCAAACTACATGCAAAGGTAAACACAATTGTACACAATCTTACCAAGTGATTGTTCTCAAACACATCCTCTTTGCTGAGTGAGTCATAGTCTCTGAGAACAAGAAACAATTGGTGAAAATGTACCAAAATACATTAATCTCCAGAATGGCAATAGAGTATAGCCTACACTATTTTCTACATTTTATAGGCTATTGAAAAACAGAGGTATGATTATAATAAGCAACGTATTCACTACACCCTTCCAACAGATTATTTGCAATAACTGCTGCAAACATATATTATATTTTGAAACACTATAATAAAATATATTAGACTTTATGCTTACATCAAATCCGGTCTGTATTTGTGGATTAGCGCACAGAAAGCTAATCCATTCTTGAATGAAGAAGTCATGTTGGTGATCGCCACATCTCGATAGCCATCACATTGCATTTTACACCACTGTTCCAAAGCCTTTATCGCAGCCATCCTTGTTCCCACTAGACACCCTTCCCTATAGCCTAGGTTACTGTAGAAATACGTGTTTGGTCACAAACACACCTCAAGGTCGATACGACCAGAGAGCTACAGCTGCAGGCTATACTTTTGTACGGAGAAATTGGTATACTGGAAAGTGACTCACAAAGCCAAACAAAGACTCAACGAGATGTCCTGTGTCTTCTGTCGGTGTTTGACCGTGAACCGTAGCGTTGCAGCTGCGTCCTGTTTCCTACAGTGGTATAGGTACGGGGTACCGACATGACCCGGTAGCTACCATAGAGCTATATAATAACCCACAAAGAACAAGCGCGGCTGCGGATTTTTGCTTCATTATCTTAATTGAGTATTTCGTTCACCATTAAAAGCACGACCATGGTTCAACGAATGTCTATGCACACATTACACTTTTGCTACTCATATTATTAGACGAAAATAAACACATTCTGTAGGCTATTAATAATTAAATTATGCAGTGAACCACGTGTTTTATCTGCCGAATCTGTTTATAAGAAAATTATAGATGTTTTATGATAAGTAAAAATAGTTTTAGGATGATTATTGTCTGTTGGAAATCCAGCCTAAGAAAACATTACCATATTATGTTGTATGTGGGCCGAATACCACGTGTCGTGCCTTCTTCTTTGAAGGATGTGTTTACTTATTTAAGAACATTTATAGACTCTAGTAACTGAACAAGCAATATCCAAACCAGATTTGTTTGTAGAATGATCTAGTAGGCTTTTGAACAAATCACTCTTTCTCTCTCACACACACACACGTGTGTGAGAATACATTTCTCACCCACGGTGTTAGAAAAAAAATCAGCTACCGTACTTTTCTTTCAAACTTTAAATACATTTACAAAATGAAGCATCGTGTTTCTGTCTTATGAAGTAAAATGACCACATTGTTCAGATCAGTCAGATTTTACATATCAGTGGGCATTCATACTGAACACAGGAGGCATAGGCCACTGAGACTGTATTTGATATCCTCTGCAATGTTGTACAACAGATGACATACATATATGTACAACAGACACTTTTTATAATAGAACTGATAGTTATTATAGTGATATGGGTCTTTCCTGTCCAGATGGGGGCACTCTCAGACTGTGGCCATATCAAATGTCACTCACGTGTGAGGTGTCATCACTATTGTTTACAATGTGATATCATGGCACAAGCACCAAAATCAGCATCAAACAAACTTTGGTGTTTGTTTTATGTTATACATTTTTTTTGACCTGACATATAGTAGGCCTACAGTTTTACGAGGTGCAGTATATCATTTTTATTCTTTATATAGATGTTTGTCAGGTCATTTTTCAGACACGTGTAAGTTTCCTGTGAGGAACTGTGTCTGCACGCACACTTCCTTCCTAGTCAGTAAGGATGTCAGGATGGCCAGGACGGATTTTGTCATGGTTGACTTGACATTATGACATCATGGCATTGTTTGTTCTGACAGTTGTGCCTATGGAATTCTTAACTACACAATACCTTTGAACCGAAACACCTATCGCTGTATAAAGTAAAACACAACATTATAAATGATTACTACAGTACATCCCTTGTTTCCAATGTTACATATTACACATATTATTGGAATTTAGGCAAAATTATGTACATTTGGACCACTTGGAATTGTCCATTTATAGCCATAAAACCCTAAATTATATAGTAGTAATATGTTTTATATATATATATATATATATATATATATATATATATATAAAAACATGTAATATATCTAGATCAATATGAATAGATAACAATCTGAAAGCAAATCAAACACATAATAAAAAAATACTCCAAAGCCTCCACTTATTTTATAAAACTTTTGTTTAAATTGCATTGAATATATAAATTATGACTAAAAACGGCAGTTTCGGCATGTTCCCTCTAAAAATAATTGTATTAATATTGTCCAAGCCCATAGTTCTGAGACTATGGGTTGGGAACCCCCAATACTTTACACAATATAGATTTAAAAGGATTGTGAGATTATTTCAAGATGTAATAATCTTACATGCAGTTTATGTATTTCTGCCTTTATTACTTTTAGTTTTGTTTGATTATCTTTAACAAAACGTGTCTGTAGTTCTGCTATTGGATGAAAAAGTTTGAGCACCATAGGTCTCTGCTAAACCTTTCATAAGACCTTTTAACCATTGAGAAGGAAAGCTCAGTCACTGTGCGCGTCATTGGCTTCCTGTGTTTGTGTGTCTATCCTCTGCTGGCAGGGCTACGGTGCTGTTGATCTCAGCCGCGTGCTCCCTAGCCTTGGCACGTAGCTTGGCGATGCTGCAGGACCGCAGCTCTTCACAGCTCCGTCTCCCTGTCTCGTCCCACTTCCCCGTGGGGCTTTGTGTCACAGTCGGCCTGCGCTGGACAGAGAGCGGCACTTGTGTCCATGCGTAGCTTTCTGCCTCCTGCTGCCTCTCCCATTGTTCGCTGTCAGAGCCCTCGGTGGGCAGTGACGCCTTGGTCCGTTTTTCTGCCAGCTCCCCTTTCTTCCTGACATGGGGCCCTGTCAGTTGGCCCTGCAGTTTGAGCTGTCGCCGCATCTTAGCACGGCGGTTTTGAAACCACACCTGGTGGAATAAATATACACCTTTTATCTTGTGGAAGTGGTACACACACAAAGAAAGCAGGGGTTTGTGTGACAAGTCAGCGCTTCTCAGGTCCCTGTTCAAGTCTGGTTAAATGTGCAATTACAAGTCAAGTCTGGAATGTAGAAAACCAAGTAGCCAGAAAACATTTTGAATATCAATTATAAATTTAACATATCTAGTTGATTTGGAAATGATTACATTAAAAACTATTGTAGGATATAAACAATGTTCAGTTTGAAATTCAATAAATCAATCTCACACAACTCACAATCCATAGCTAACAATAGAACCACAAGTTGAATCTCAAGTCACTTAAGTTAAGTCTAGCAAATAAAACATTCACATAAAGTCTATTATAAGTGCATCTGAAAATGCACACTGTTGGAATGCAAGCCACACCAGCGCTAACTCTAAATTCCCTAAATATAATGTGAACATCAGCATCATTACATTAATAGCAGGGCATATCCAGCTGACAGAAGCACCATATTGTGCCACCATATATTTTAAATTCCGTACATCCCATATTGCACATTATCTTTTACCTGCACCCTGGCTTCTATGAGGTCCAATCTGAGAGCCAGGGCCTCTCTCATGAAGATGTCTGGGTAGTGTGTGGTCTCAAAGGCTTTCTCCAGCTCCTCCAGCTGCCAGCTGCTATAGTTGGCGCGTGCGCGCCGCTGCTTCGCTGGCCTTGGTTCATCTGGAAAGCAAGGCACAAGGGCCAATTACACCCTCGCCAACAGTGACAAGGAACTAATGGCTCTAGATTGGCTAATTAGCGGTGCGTTCATTAGGCTCGCTTTAACACGGCCTGATAATTGATTGTTCGTTACGAGCTGTTAGCCAATCTTTTGTAAACATTTACACTGCAATCAGATGGCTCCTACTGACAATCTCAGACAGTGAGGTCCGGTATGTATTGCTGTGGTTCTAACATTCACACCATACAGTGTGCTGCTCTGCCACAGGGAACTGATGGCGGCAGGCTACAGTGGTGTCTGACCAAAATAAACCAACCAAAATAAAAAGTATGCACTGTGCATTTTATCAAACACACATACAGTAGGAGAGTACTGTAATTAATAATACTACTTTATGTCAACATATTTACACTTCTCTAACAACCCTCTACTAACCCACGCTTTAAAATTCCACTCACCCATGTGCTCAGCGAGCTGCCCCATCCCTGTGGCTTGCGAGGCCAGACGAACAGCATCCTTGCATGGCTCTGGCTGTAAACAATTCCTTAAGGACTCATAGCTGATGAAAGGCCCTTGGAAGAAGACCGGCGTCGGACAGCCAAGCCGAGTCGGGAACGCAGGGAAGAAATGAGCTGAAGGTGAGTGAAAAACTGCTGGGAAGAGGGTGGAGACCAGCTGGCTGGGGCCGAACATGTCCAGGCTTCAGAGCTGGTCCCTCTGAAAAGGGCCTCTTTGAGTCCTACAAGAGGGGCGATGGAAGCATTTCAAACATGGAAAGAAAGCATGATCACCGTTGGTCAGGATTTGGAGTTGCAGTGCATTCCACGTGTGAGGAGTTTGCAGATGAACAGCTCTGTTACCACAATACTGGTTGAAAGGTAAGGCAAGGTAAGAACAAGAGTCAAGTCCCACCTTAGCCCCACGTGGCCCCTCCCATTTACCCCTCCCTTTTAGGTCACATGACCATGGCAGGTTTAAGCTTAAATTACTACCCATATCTCTATCACCAGTCCACTGTACCATTCCGTCAGTGTATTCGTTTCTTTCCAATAACACATCTCATATCATGATATATACACGGTATAAACTAGCCTATGGACTTGGTGTGTGTGCTGCTCCAACCCACTCCAATGTCTTTCCTCTGCTTACCTTGGACATGTTAAGACACCTATGGCTCATGAAGGTTCAATCAGTAAGATGGATATGAGCTTACTGTGGATTTGTGTGTCTCTGTGTGTGTGTGTGTGTGTGGCACATACACCTTTACAATTGCGTGATGTATTGTTAACAGTTGTCAGGTATGATAGGAACATTTTACTCAATGTTAAGACATAATGAGACCTGATGTGATTCAAGGCTATGAGGCTGAAGGGGAATTATGAAAATCAGCACTAATGCAAAACACTTCCAGGATGAAGTAACTTTGAAAAGCTTACTACTGTACAATTACTATCCTTTTACTATCCTTTACTCCACAGCTAATTATCATTTTCTATTTTTATAAGCAAAATACAGTCAGTATTTTCTTAATTTGCTATTAAAATGTCTACACAATGTGATACATTTTCAACACATGGCAAATAACATTCGATCCCTGATTCTTTTATACATCATTGTCTGTGGGTAATGTATTTCAGACATGTTTATTACAAGAAGGGGCCTTTGAAGCTTTTCTTTAAATAGTTTATACTATAGGTATATAGAATGGTCTCCACCCTCTTCTATATTCTATATAGAAAATGCATTGTAGTTATTGGACTTCCCAATTTTCATGTAATTAAAAACAATGCAAAAAAAATCTAGTTTAAACATAAATGAAAAATATTGCACACGTGACACATTTTAACAACCGCACCTTGAATGCCACATCACAGTGAAATAGAGAAAATTATTAACTTTTTTTTAGAAGGCAGCTGCTTAATGTTGACTGATCTCTGACCGTGTGATCGTGAGTGATACCGTGTGAATGAAACACAGGTGCGTCAATTAATCTGAAGATCCGTATCACCTAACAACACAACTTGCTGACTGCCCATCAGTTACACACATGGCATCAACATGCTGCCATGAATGTTGTCACCACCAGTTGGTGTGGGAGAGCTTTGATCAGCTCAGGAGCTTCCCGCAATACAGCTGGCCAGAGCAGTGTGAAGACTTAGAGGTGAATCAGTGTCTGGTCATTCCGCCAGTGGGCCTTTCATCTGCACCTGTTCAAACAGCAATATTAGTGCCCACACGGAGGTAATAATGAGGTCAGGAATCAAGATGCAAGCAGATCTTGTGACACACAAAAAAAGAAAGCCTTATTTTTGTGGGCTTGCTGGGGACAGAAAGCCAGGTAGATTAGAAGTGTCTGGTCTAAGCAGTGGCTAAACAAACACTGTGTGTGGTGGGACTGATGACTGAATAGCCATCTCCGTTTGTCCCTGGCACACAGGTAGACCAGGATTTCTGACATGCCTGAAAGCAGACACCCACTTCCCCCGCCTGCGTTTGAGTGTGCTCAGGTCTTAATGCCCATTGATCCAGATAATCAGGCTAGGAGCTGGCTGGGGGGCAAGGGGTCTTGTCGTGACATCAGCCCTTGACCATTGTTCTGATTAGCTTCTTGTGAGTAATGCGAAGGGGCATTAAGACAACAATGTTGATAGCTCATTTTGGGGTTCTCAGCTGTATAGCAAGCATCTGCAGATTAAATGACAATCACTGCATCATTAGCGGACTATAAGATGTATCCGTGGATTTAGAAAGCCACAAATGGAGCGCCCATTTATCAGTGTTTGCTTTTTAACCCCTGAGACAGACTTGTTTGAGCTTGCATTCGCTCATTAAGAACTGGGGAAGATGTGACTCATCCATTAAAATAAATATCTCATATATATATATATATATATATATATATATAAAATATAAAAATGTGTCTGCTCACTTTGACTGCCCTTTAAAACATAGCATACAACATAACATAACATGTGATGCAGTAGGCCTACAAGTTATATAAATGACTGAGCAGTATTAGGCATGGCTGAAGAGTCTTCAATATCACATTTCAGTCTTGGACATGCTCATATACAGCCCGAGGATGTGAACTATGCACTGTAGGCTATCTTTCTCACATGCCCTAAACGACGGGCACTTTAGCTCATAAAACAAGAGTTCTGCCAAATGTCACACAGAGATGGATGATTATTCTTAGTTACGGTGTCATGGGAATATATATATCTGGTGTAATTTGCAAGCTGGAGCAGCAATGGCCGCAGATAAAAATCAATATTTAATGAAAGTAGCAGTGCGGCTTAAGGGCTGTCACTTGTGCCTGTGCGGTTAATGACAATTCATATTAGCATAACGTGTCAGATGGGGTCAATCTTCTTCCTTCTTCCCCTTTTCTTAATTGATTACAAACGTCAAACACAGCTTTTAGTTCTGTGCAAATATACCAGGATAAATTATTTTGTTGCGTTCACCTGCTTGGCCAGATATAGCCTGTAGCTACTAAATTAAAAGTGTATTATCGGTTTGGTGAGTATTATTCAATCAGCATATTTTAAGTGAATCTGTAACTCAGGCCAGATAAATACAGTGTATTTCATGGCTGAGGAAACCCCTATGTTTTTGCTGCCTTACTCTATGGTGGTAATAGTATCCCATAGTGAGCAGGCTGATTGTTTTAGTCCCGGATCACCGGCCACAGGGTGAACCTGAGAGCCCTGCCTGCTTTTCATGTCAAAACCTTCAAGGGAAAGCGACTACAATCCGAGAGCAATCACACTTGAGACTTCAAAGTGTGAGAGGGAAGAGAGGCGAGAGCCGGCCTGCATTTCTTATTTTCTCCCCTCCTCTCTCCACGCTAGCCAAGTGCAACTCAAGCGTGGAGGAACAGGAGATGATCTAAGAGGAGGGTGCCATTGAGAGGAAGACGGAGAGCGGACAGATGTTCAGGGGGCAGGTAGGAGCACATCGCGGAGCCAGACACCGAGTACCTCTCCTTGTCACATTCCTACGTACTGCACAGGCCACTCTGAGTAGGATAATGCCATGGTCCCGTTAAGTAAATATATTCATTTCACTATATGGGATCTATGTAATAAGATATCACAAGATAAGTAACTGTGATTGATTGTCATGTTGTTTATATGTATTATGAAGGATGCATTTAATACCTGGCTGCAACCAAAATGCATAAATTGATAATTCCTCACGGTTACCTGGCCATATTGGCACGGTAGGATACTCACAGGAGCGCACATTCAATCAGAACTGGCATGATGAGTAAAATCTAAAGATTGTTAACTTGTCATTGGTCCGTCACACTCCAATCTCCTGCAACCACCCCCTCCGAACCACTTCCTCGTTAGCTGTCACTCATCTCTGTTCCGCCTCACAGCCACCCAGCCAATAGCATGCTGGCACCTGACCAAGAGCCATGCTGTAAAGACATGTGCAGTAAGTTGATGGACGACTATAAACAGAGCTTTCCGCTAGTTATAGGACACCTTGCAGGTGCAATTAACACATCAGGCGGTCAGCGAGTGAAACGAACAGTGGAAGTGTGATGCCATAGTTGGGAGAGGAATCATCATTTCACGCTGAACAGCCGAGAAAATAAAGTACATATCAACGTGAGTAATTGAGATTTATCTGAAGATTTTTTAGTAATTGTACAGATTAAGTGGGCTAGTCTTGACAATTAGATTGGATTTAAATTTTTTAACCAACACGGCTGATTTGATGTGATCAAATATATTTCTGTATTTCAATTTAAAAGGAGGGAAAGATGCAGAGCATCGGAGATGCGGTGACCTCATTGGAAGAGACCGCTTTTAACAGTTCAAGCAATGTGGCACACTGAACACGTGAATGACAGATTCCACTGACCCATCAGTAAGGGGCCCCTCTCCTCAAGACACATTAGACAGGTTCATCCCCACATTCTCACAAGTAACAAAACACCAGCAAGCGTCTCTGCTTTAAAATAGTCTACCCGCATGCTGCCTTCAAACCTTTTGGTCTGTGTTATTGTACAATTACCGCCATGGTTAATTTACCCTAAATGGCAGAGTCTGTTGTCGTGGGTTACCAGCGTGCCTGCACATTGTTTGTCTTTATCCCATTGACTCCATCAAGAGGCTTAAGATGAAGTCAGTGGCGCTGGGCAAAACAACACGCACTTTCATAGCAAATCGGTTTCCATCGCAGCGTGCACATGCCGCCTTTAATTTGTCTGCTACAGTCCAGTGCAACGCAAGCACACCTACGACGGCTGTTGCCAGTTTTATCAGAAGGCAGGAATTATCGTAATGAAATGAAAGGGCGCGAGGGCTTGCTCCAATTATTTTTCTCCCCGTCCATCGTGTTTGAGGTGCTGAAATGTTAATATGAAAAGCAATAATTGGTTCCTGTGAAATGTCCTTGCTTATATGTGATAGACTTTCAACACTAAAAATGTTGTCAGTGTTAAGCAATAATACAAGTTCTAGTGAGTCAGAAGGGCGTGCTGAAAACATCCCTCATTATCTCTGGATAAAAAATAAGAATTAGAAATCTTTGACAAACCTTTTCTTTTAATTCAGAGAAACACCATCATTGTGGTTAACTGTGGTATTTGGGTTACAGTAAACATTGCCTATTAAAACAAACGCCTTAGTAACTTTAATTGGAGAATACTATTTGTACTATTTAATGTATTTGAATTTGTATCGGTACACCACATTTGTGTACTCTCATTTTAATCTGAAACTACTGAAGTTAGAGGGATGATTGTTTAAATTATTTTGAAGACATGAATGGTTAAAAAGATACTAATAGTATGTTAAGTATATAAGAACATATTCCTGTATAAATAAATTAAGCTTGTTACCTATTTTCTGACTTTAGACTAGAGTCCTGAAATGTATCAACATTTCAGAACAGAACAAATGTGAATGAAATCTGTTTGCAGGCCATTCTAAACTGGAGAAACGCCATTCTGCACTGGTGACACTACCATTACATGTGTCTACATTTACTAATGCAGTACTGTAATTTCATATACAAAATATTTTAAAACCTCACAGAAGGGTCTTCAAATCAATGCAACCTAAACGCCACTTTTTATTTAAGGAACGGAATGGAGCGATTTGTATGTGTTAAGGTGTTTAACTTTAGAATACAGGTAATGCTTATGTTGTTGCTTCCATATGAAGAACCTTCATTGACTCTGAGATAATTGAACTGGTGTCAATTTGTCCATAGATCCCCACCAGGAATGCCTTGTGCAGCAATATGTCAGCATGCTCTAGAAAGAAAATACAACACAGAGAGAAATGTGGGTTAGATAAGAGAACTTTGTGAAATGGATCCACTCTAGAAAGCCACGTTAAATGGACAAACTTGGTATTATGCATGTTTTTTTTGTATATAATGTACTGTGCATCTAGTGCTTTATGTCTCTGATATCAGCACCCTCTCAGCTATAATTTAAAGTTGTGAAATGTCCATTTCTCACCTTGACAAAGGAGAACATATTCTGGAAGGTTTCTGAGGGCAGTCTGCACCACATCAAAGTTCCCACTGCCAATACAGTACATAAAGGTAGGCAGGAAGTCTGTAGCCAGGCTGTAAATACATACAAGCGCACACACAATCATGATAATATAGTAGATTCCAGGGATTCTGCCCTAGCTATAATGACAATTATCTGGTGATTTGGTTGAAATCCTGTTGGGAGACAGGTTGCTTTAATTCCAAATCGTACTTGTTGGTACTTTCTTCTTGGTACATCTGCCTGAAAGTATGATTCTCCTAATGCGATTCACAAGTCCAATAGGTTGATAAAGAAAACACTGAAAGCGGCTGGCCATCTAGTTGCCCTGTGGCTCATCTTTACACTTCAGTTAATTATTCATTGTAGGTGTTGGAGAACAAGAGACATATTCACACTTGGAGTAGCGACACCCTGAAAACCATGGCTGCTAATGGCAGTGGGCTATTCAGTGTGCACAAGCTGTCCAAATACCTTTATTTTCCAACCGTGTTTCTAGAAAAGCAACCGTTCCATTGCAGAGCCACGATACACTACATGCGGGAACATACTTGCCGTGTTGGCGCGGCCCTGCACCTATGGTGCGCGCTTCCAGCAATACGTACTCCACGCGACCTGAACTAGGCGCCGTGGTGATATTCTCCAAAACAAAAGGTGGCACTATATACAAACATCGGAGGCAACGATACAATTTTGTTGAGGAACTCCTGTCTTATTATTATTTGGAAAATGTGTACATCTTACCACGCTGTTGCAGTTTATAACTTCTCACGGAACACTGGATGTAGGCTATGTTTGGCATTGCTTTCACAGAGAAAGAGCAAGCACATAGGGCATACTGTCAAGTACGTCTGCTAAAGAGAAGCCTACATACAAATATCTTCTTTAAATAAATCTAAACCATTGTTGCTGTTCACCCAGTTTGTAAGTAAATAAGTTACTTAGTCTTTATAGTCGAATCAGACTAGATATTAGTAGGACCATGTTTAAACTAGCCTATTTGAATAACCGTCTTCTAAAGAGAATTGCACGTTACAGACGTGACATGGTCATTTTAGTTGGTGGGTGGGTGGGTGTGGAGGGCGGTGTCAGGCTGTGATCTTACCAGGGGTTGTTCTGGATGCAGCGCAGTGCCAGGCTGAAGGCCATGTTCCTACACAGCTCTTCAGAGGAGGCCATTAGTCTCTGGAGATCACTCTACGAAACAGCAACAGAGAGGTGTTGTTCACTGGCATGCTACATAGAGCTGGACACGCTTCCTGGCCTATCGATTGAGCGCTCACCGTGAAGTACTGGATGATCTCTGGACTCCTCCTGGATTTGTCGTCCACGGCCGTCAGCACCTCCAGCACATCTGTGGCACAGTAGACGGTGACTGGCGTGCTCCACCCACACGGCGGCGGGGCACGTCTGCAAGCCACATGCGCGAGCTCCTTACCTTCCACTGCTTCTCCTCTGGAGAGCTTCTTCAGGTACATGGTCATGTCCGCGGCGGTCAGCGTCACGGAGGCCGACATGTTGACCAGAGGCAGGGAGCCGGCGGCCTCATCTGCGAACAGACTTGGGTATGAGCCTGACTGTACAAAACACAGGAGACATTCTGCAGCCGACAAAAAGGACAGCAACCGGTTAGCCGATTAACGTGATCGAGCTCCGATCGAGCTCCAAGACACACAGGCGTGGAACAGTTGCTAGCTGAAGTGCGTTCAAATTAGCAAACAGAGGGGAATGTTCGTTCACTAACAGTTTTCACATTGCTCTAAGGTCACTGCAAGCTACTTACGCAAACACACGCAGATGGCTTGAGGAGGTAGTTCTCGGCAAACAAACAGACACTGGACTAAGGGTTGCAGTTTAAATCTAACCAATTGGGATGTTTAATGCAAAACTTTGAATGTAAAAATAAACAAAAGACGCCTCGGTTTGCCGACTTTTAATGCATATTGCGCAAAACATATAACAATAGACATGCTCTGTATACATGTTCTGTATAGTGAGAGTGAAGCTACGCTCACCCTCTCTGTCTTCTGCAGAAACCTCTGTGGAAAAGCTCTTCACAGGCAGGGTGAGTCCAGCCAGCAGAGACTTCAGCTGAACCAGGTCTGGATTCTCCACAGAGAGACACCTGGTGGTAGAAGAAGGAACAAACAAGAGCCAATGTCATCTCGGATGTTCAAACAGGAGATAGGAGGGCTTCACCAGATGGGTGATAATAAACTTACTGCAAGATGTCAGAGTGCTTCTGTAGATATGGAATGGCTGCCGCTGCATCATGGGTAATGTACTTATGAGTGAACTGAAGAAACTTATTGATGAAGACCAATGGAGAACGGCACCTCTGAAAGTTCTAGAAGGAGCATACATGTCAATTAATTATCAGTAGATTCGGCCAAATGTAATCCTAAATCCCTCAGTAGCCCATTAGGACACGCAGTGATCTCTGCACCTGGAGGACTTTCATGAAGGAGAGATGGCAGTCCTGCAGCGCCCTCTGGTGGTCACTGTGGAAAACCAGTGGCTGAAGCAGCTCCAGGATGGCCAGTACGTTTGTGAAGAACGTCATGTGGTTCTGCTTCCGGAAATCCTGGAGGTTGAGGTGAACGCGGCCGTGTAGGAGCCCCGCAACCATGGGCAGGTGCCTGGACCGACAGAACACTTTGGTTAGCAGAGCCACCACTAGCGCTACTGTGATGCAGAAGCAGGCCACCTCACCTGAGCAGCAGGACGGGATGAGACACAGCCAGCTTCCTACAGGCCAGGTTAGCATCCGACACGCGGCTCTCTGCAGACTTTGAGTCTCCCGTGTCGGCAAGCAACGTGGCCAGTCGGTGGACTAGGACGTCCAGCTGCGATCCGTTTCAATAGCCATCACATTCAGTCAATTCATGTTCTCATTGTGAATATTATTAATCAATCTTAACTTGATGTATATTAAAAAAAAACACAGACATCAGCAGCTGATTCATGGAAGTCCTGAGGCCTATACTACGAAGAAAGGTAACTGGCTTGTCCAGGTAACTTCTTGAGAAACTTGTCGGGTGTGACTCGCCGAGTAACCCATACTACGAAAGATGGAGATGTTTTTCACGAGGTATGCTGTCATGGCAATTTATTTTACATGCTGCATTTCTAAACTGCTCCGAGCAGTTTATCTCCGTGGTTAACTGGATCTTAACCCTATTAGCACTGCACCTCCACTCACAATCGCAAGTAAACGCCTGGTGTTCTGTCTTTATCGAACGATTAGGCCTGTACCGCTAACATAGCAGCATTTCTGGCTATTAACATACACATTAAACAGTTATTATCAGTAGGATATAGGCTATAGGAAAGGAGCATGCACGCCGTTTTATGACACACGCAGTTACACAATGAAAAAATTATTATGTAATCAAATCATAGCTGTTTTAATATTTGCTTTCATAAAGACCTAGGCCTATATTATTTTCTTAAATCAAATCTAATTCAGCTATTAACATTTGGAAAAATTCATAGGCCCTATCATAAAATCTAGAGTTTTTTTGCATTCCTTGTATACGATAATGAAGAATCGGGCCATTTGTGAAATCATATATTTCCATGTAGCATGCACACAAGAAAGATTGTACGCATTTGATGTGTTCACTGGACATTAAGCGTTCTAAAGATAAAATAGGCTTTTTGTGCGTTCTCAGGTAACTGGCAATAGCTTGCCATATAACAATAAAATTGCATAGTTTCAATCATATTTCAACATATGGGGGGACGGGCGGAGCATGCGCCTCAACACAAAAACTTGGCCTGTGTTGCCGACCGCGCCCCTTTTATGTGAACGCGCGCAAACTCATAAGAAGTTAAAACTGACTCAACAAACCAACATCTTCATCAGAGTCAGATGTTGTCTGTAGTGACTTTAATACCAACAATACGGTAACATCCTTACGTTACAGTGTAATGTAAACGTCAGGTTAGTCACACAGGGTTGAGTATGCTCACCCTGCATGTGCTGCCGTCTGCAGCCCCACCGCTGCTCAGTGTGCCTTCAGGCAGGGTCACGTGCTGGATGACCTCAGGGAAGTGCAGGTAGATCTGCAGCAGCAGGTTCTGGCACCGCTTACTCATCGCACTAAAATACAATAGTGGGGGGGTGGGGGGGGTGTTAACGACACAGGAGATGATTTAGTCTACTGTCCATTCACAGATCACATGTTCAAGGGAGCGTCATTGCAAAGTGGCACTAATGACTATAAACCAGATAATGTTCCCACTTCACTGAGGGCGGGACACACACACACACCCATCACTGGAGCTGCCGCATTCACTTAGCCATTCTGCCTTCCAGTTCATTATCAACACAGCTATACTGGAATATGCATTAAAAGACCACAGATTAGGAGGTATGGAAATACACAGCTCTCATTTTATCTTGTTGGAGACATAGTGGGCGTTCATTTACACAGACCGGCGTGTTGTGCATAACACATTTAAATAATCAAATGCAGAATTATTCAGCGGTTTGGTAAAAAGCCTCTTAACAGACTAAGGTTAAGGAACCCATGTCTGGATCATAGGGTGAACTCTGTGGTAATGCCACAACCATATGCATGAATTAAATAGGAATGACCTTGCCTAACAGGAAGGTGTCTAGTCATTGTGGAGAACACGTGTAATTGGAATAAACACCATCTTCTTCCTGCAGTAAGTTATTCCAACACAGTTGCTTACATTACAAACAAGTATTTATTCAACTCAAGGCCAGGCCCTCTACTTTCAAGACAATTTTAACTATATTTTCACTAGCAACCATTTTAACAGACAGCTTAGCTGTACTTTAAATATTGTAATTGGGGAGCTAATTTAGCTTGACCTTGTCTAAAGTTTCCTCATTAAAGTAGTTTAATAACCAAAGGCATATTCATGAAAGAAGAGTTTCACCTCCACAAAGAGTAGCACCCTGATCTGACAGCTAAGTTAGAGCAGGAATTCACAACACAGGCAAGTTTAGAGCTGCAGCAATAATCTTCTTGCCTTCATTATAACACACTGAGCTTTTAAAGAGATCACAGCGCAGGCGACTTCTGCCGGTTTTAATTTCACACCAACAGACCTAATTATCGAGTTTTCCCTGGTCCACAGCATTGTGGCTGACAGAGAAGTCTGAAAGGTTCATCTGCACCAAGAGGGAAAATCTAGTATGATCCGCGCCAAGTTTATGAGCACCCCCCAGGGCTAATTAGGAAGGACAAAAATGTGTCTAAATAAATTGCCTTGTAAGGACTTTGGTAAACATTCCAGGGCATAATACCATTTAGCAGACACGTTAAGGAGGCAGGAAGCACATTATCAATCTCACTGAAGCACTGCAGTGGCAAGACAACCTACCTGTCCCCCCATTTCTTAGTGCAGTTGATGAGGTAGTCGGAGACCTGCTTGAGGTTGTCCAGGTCTCCGTTACAGCACGAGTGCAACAGGGGCAGCCGGGACTGGATGAGAGAGCATGACGCCTGGTCCAGAGCACTCTTGGCACTGGGAGAGTCCCGGCCGCTCAGTTCCGACTCGGACAGTATCAGGTCCACCAAGCTGATGAGCTCCTCCAGACTGAGCCGCAGGACGAACCGCTCCGTTTCCTTCTGCGGTGATAAAGGCACGAGTGGGCTCCCCTTCAAAACAACACTGCGTGTGTATGCCCGGGCAGCTCGGATGTGTACAAGCACAGCTTAAAGACTGTCTAGCGGTGTTGGGACTCCCAGCTGGGTGCATGGGTTCAAGGCACCTAGCTCCTAAAGACGCTGCTAAATCACCTAATTGGAACGGTCGGAGGCCTGAGTCTTACCTGTGGGGTCTTCTGGTCGCGTCCCTGCCAGATACGCGGGATGTGACTGCAAGCCCAAAGGAAATCCAGGGCCGATGACGGGTCCAGTCTGGGCAAGAACGCACACACGCTTAATAACAGTCACCAAACGGTCCCACTGGGGCACTCATGCTGCATATAAAGGGTTTGGCCAGACCTCTGGTCTCTCTGTTTGCAGAGGATAGCGCTGATGCACTGCAGGAGAGTGGTCCAGTTGGACTGGTGGGTCAGTAGGGCCAAGAGGTAGGGTCTGTAAGAAGGGGTGCCGTGTCCCTGGAAAGACAAACCAGCAACCACACCTTAACATTGGCACGCCATCAGCAACTAATTTTCCAGGCTTGGGTCATGACATGATTTCAGCATAAGAAGTCATTATTTCTAGTATTATGTATAACATAAAAAGATGCTGACTTGTCGTTTATTTCTTTGAAATGCCATACATACAGTAGACATCCGTCAGCTACAGTATCACTGAGTGAAAGGCTTGCGGGTTGTTGATTTTCAAAATTGTACTCCCTGTCATTAGTTGGTATCTAGCTCTTGCTTCAACAGTCAAATCCTACCTACAGCAGCTTTAAGATTGTTCTGGTCATGTGGCTTTCAGTTTCACTTCGCTGTGAGAATCTGGAGAGCTTGGAAATCGAGGTGATTCAGGGTGGTAAACCTCGTGTGTTGCTAATCAGCATTGTAGTTTAGCTACTGGCGTGGTTTAGGTGCGATATAGGCGACCTGGAAACAACTCGAGTGGAAAATAATACAATATAGCATCGGTTTTATTCAAATGTATTTTTTGCTCCCGAAACATTTTTACTCACTGTGAGCATTTTTCACACCACCTGCAAGTCATGCACCTATTTGTAAACAGTACAATGGTGGCCAATAGATTTTCCCTACACTGTACTTTTCTAAATGGAAAATATGTTTCCACTCTTCTCACAACTTTTCTACTGCAAGAGTGGATAAAAAGAGACTGCTGGTGCAGTTTCCTCCAATCACATGCAACGTTTTTCAAGAGCACCTGCCCTCTTGAATCCATTTCAATAACCGGCTCCCCGGATGGATGTGTAACAGCCACAGATATCTAGTCTTGTCAGGTTAGGGGTCATGCTACTGCACCAATAAAATGAGAGAATTGCTGTCAGTCAGGAGACTTAATAGTAGTCTTACCTTGTTGAGAGCGAAGAGCAGTTTCTGTTGAAGGTCTGGACAGACGAAGGTAACCTCAGGGTCCAGATGCTCCAGCCAATCAACAAGCAGCCCAGAATTCAAGCCTGTGCTTGTCACCTCAGAGCTGCTGGAAAAGGTCAGGCTGACTGAGGGAATACCCAGAGGAAACTACCAGAACAAAGTGTGCTGTGTTCAATTCTTTAGGTTTGTTGTGAATCCTACTTTCCTTAAAAAGATTCCTTTACATGAAGAATCCCTTTAAAAATGTATTCTACACTAGGCGGTCATACACTTGCCAGACAAAAACTGCATCAAACAACAAAGCAGTCCCATTATAACCTCTATACACGTGTGAACAGTGACAGAGACAGCACCTTTTTAATATTTCGGTCATGGCGGCCATGTTCATCTTTCGAAGCCGCCAAATAGAAATGTTTCCTGCATGACTTGAGAGGGAAATAGAATTGCGGTGCGTACTTGTTAGAATCCACTTCTTTTTTCACAGTTTGCTCCTCCGTCTCCTGGAGCAGCAGGGAAATCACCATGGCAACAGGGCCAGCTGTCCCATTCTGTGTACCAATAGTCATTAGCAGAGACAGCAGCTCCTCCAAATAAGGAGACTTCACCTCCATCAGGCCCTGCAACACTGAGAAACAAACATGATGCCTATTAATGACTTTTAGACTGCCGTAACTGCCTCCGTATGTTGCAGTCCAAAAGTGCAAAGCCATAAAACCATTAGTGGAAGCATACTGCACCAATTACTAACATTTATTATTATTTATTTTATTGATATTGATTTGCGTCATGATCCTTGATGAGTTTATTGATACCATTATCGATACATTCCTATAAAAAAAAAATAAATAAAAAAAAAGAGTATATGTAAAGCATATGTAAAGACTAAATATAATATAAACTTTTTAGAAATACAAAAGGTATAAAAAATAAAGAAATGTCAAGCTTTTATTTGTATTTTGCCTTTATTTGGCCTTCATTTTTACTTACTTTTCTTCTATTCTTCAAATATTTTCTTGTAATTTTCTCACTGGTTTGTTTCTGGCTTTTATTAAGATTATATTAATGTCCGCCAGTAGGTGTCAGTAGCAGTTCTGGAATGCAATTGACTGGTGCTGTCAGTCCCATTAATTAGTAAACACAGCCAAGTTGCTCGGAAGACCTGACTGTGATAGCGTAGTAAGTCTACATTAATATGCAATATTAAGAGAGTTGTTGTTTAAAATCACTGTTATTGCAAAAAGTTATATCTCAAATATATATATTGATATTGAATAATCGTCCTGCCCTACTCTTGTCGCACACACACTGTGCTAGTAAAAACAATTTCCATTTGGCACGCTGAACTATTTATAGGCCTATTAAAACCCACTAGTCTCAGTAGTAGCGGTATCGATAAGATCAGAACTTATTTATTAACTTATTAAAACATTTTGAGAAATGTGGAACCGGGTCGCTCCACCCCTTGTCAAGGACAGTCGTCGAAAACAAAGTTAGGATGCATTACACATATAGTATATGTCCTCTTAATACAATAGACTGTCTTAATACAGTAGATATAGCAATAGAGTAGATTATTAATGAACGGGTCATGAATGGCCTATACATTACATAATCTTATATATAAGATAGACATGACATGAGCATGCCATGTCTTTGCCCAGATAAAGACCAGATTACATTTGGCTTTTCAAGGTTTTAGTCAAATACAATCGACGGCCAAGGTCACTGATAATGTGCATGCTTTTGAATTCCATCTTGGTGTGTCTTAGAGAAGTGATGGCAAACAATAACCATAACTATGCAATAAGTATTATGCCGATTAGTAAAATGATACTGAATCACATGTCGTAGTAGATATGCGCTAATTAACAAAGATACTAATTTTGCCATCACACAGTAATGGCATGGGGCAAAATACCTTTTCCAATGAGCTCAACCTCTGCGTTGCACCTTTCCCCAGCCTTTAGCATGGCAAGGACGGTCCTGACTGGCACCTCTATGTCCTGCCGGTACGCCAGGGCCTCTGCCAGGTGGAGGAACCCTGTTCTGACTGTACACACACAGTGCACACCCTTAACATACAATACACGCTGCCCAGCGGCTTCATAAACAGGCGAGCCGAGGAGGAGCTCACCGTCGCCGAGCCTGTGCTTGTGAGAATATTGGCCAGCAAAAGACTTGAGCAGGGACTTCAGAGGTCCCGCCTCCACTGTGGGGCCCTCCAACCAGGTCAGCATCTTCACTACGGCCTTGAGGAAGAGCGAGGAGAAGGCGGCGTCTTGGGAGACGAGCCGCTGCGTTGGAGGGCAGAGACAAACAAAAGGTTTTGTGAAAGCTCAACTCCGCCCGCCTCTCTCGCGCTGCGCTCCACGTTGCTGCTGCCTTGTACCTGGTAGAGGTGAAGCTGCCGCATCAGCGGACAGGACAGGGCGTGGTTGCGGTGCATGGCTGCGACGAGGGCCGCGGCGTGGGCGGAGCCGAGCAGGGCCGCTATGGCCTGCAGCAGACCGGAGGCCAGGCCCGCCTTCTGCACGTGGCCCTGCCTGGCGCCCAGCAGTTCCCTGGCCAAAGCCTGCTGCAGGCCCAGAGACAACTGGCTGGGGGGCGGGCCCAGCCAGCGAGGGTCCACCTTCGATGGGAAGATCTGCAAAAAGAGAACAGCGCACGCAGCCACGCACACGCACACACACACGCACACACACACACACACACACACACACACACGTGCGTGCAAGCACACACGCAGCCAAAGTTACCGGTTAAACACAAACTAAATACTTTAGTCTGTACTAATGTTAGTAAGGTTCTCTAAAGAAGGAAATGTTGATTAAAATAATTCTTTAGAGAACAATGTATTGGCAGCGATTTCAATTAGAAGCCGTTCATCCACAAAATTAACTAATAAAAATTTGTTATAATGATAGTGTGTTGAGAGTCTAAAACTAGATGGTGATCTCATAATACACATCAAATATTAATATCATATTTGTGATCATTGCACACCATCAGATCTCATGCATGCAATATGAAATGCTCTCAACACAATATTCCTACCTGAAGCATCAAGCCAGTGAGGTCATCTTCAGGTCCAATCACAGGAGTCTGATTGGCAGCTCGAATTTTCATAGAGCTATGGGGGGTCTCCACAGTAACTTTGGACTTACTCACTTCAGACGAATCTACAGGGAGATGTGGGCAAACACAAATAAACCTAAAGAAAGAAAACTAAAAACTCCCTCGGAAGCTCAGCCCCACACATTAAAATGCATCGCAAAGCCCGAGCAGCATTGTTGTTGTGAACGATGTTAACCATTCTGTCATCATGGAGCCAGGGCTGTGTAGAAGTACCAGATTATGTGTACAGCACGCACAGAGAATGGTAAACTAGCAGAATGCGAGGAGATATTTGGAGAATATGCCCAAAAAGTGTATTATCTTACAATTAGCATGTAATAATATACTTTTTAGACACTCAAATGTTTTAATCAATAGTAACACACCTGAATCACAAATAAGTTAAACCACAAGCATGGTTAAATCTGGCGTCATTGATAAAAACACACTGACCTCTGCCTGGAGGCAGAGAGGAACTGAGCAGTGTGTGGAAAGTGTGCCCCCCAGTGGCGCCTCGCTCATGCTGCACCTCCACTAGGTGAGCCATATAGTCTGTCGCAGAGGAAAAACACAACAGGGTTAAATAGCAGCCAGAGCAGCGTGTGCATGCCAACATTCTCCCAGTAGCTCCTTACGCTTGTCCATGATGTTTTGCTCCAGCGTCTGTGGGTCCTGGGACACGGCTTGGTCCAGGTACTGAAGCAGTTTGCTCATGCTGGAGACCGGGATGCCGAATGACTGGACAAACAGCAGCAGCTGCTGGGGCTCCAGGTCTTGTAGAGCTACAGACAAAAGGACTTAGCACATGTTGCAAAACACACTTAAAGCGCAATTCAGTTCCGCACGCAATCCGCCGCGCTGCTTGTACCCGCGTCGACCAGTCGGGAGACCTCCGACCGGATCATCCTCAGCTTCAACCAATCGGGCAGCAGCAGGGCCTCTTCAGAGGTGTCCACCAGGAAGGCGGTGGGGAGGGGCTTCTTGTCGGGAAACCAAATGTTCAGGAGATTGTAGAAGTCACTCTCTCCTGGACACAGAGGAACAAAGGCAACCCCACCCCCCAATCCGTCAGTAAAGGTAAAGTCAGCTATTGCAAGCCAAATGTAAGCCAATGCACTGTCAAATTCACCACGGCCTACCTTTGGGCGGTCCCAGGGTCAGCAGGATCACCATAGCGTGCACCACCAGGATGTGCATGGTAGCGGTCTCTCCTGTGGTCCAGCGCAGGAACACCTGGTCCTGAGATTCAGACTGGACAACGCCATGGCAACGTGGTTTATTCTCCTGTACGGTCTCAGAGCAGCGTTTACCAACCCTGGTACTGCATGTTGTAGGTCAGAGCCATTCACGCCAACAAACGTTCGAACCGTTCAACGGTCACACGGTTCATGGGGACGCAAAACAGCTCCAGGAAGTGCACGGCAGAGGTGGGCCATTTATATTACAGATACATAACTGCAGTATTTGGTAATTAGTAGTCAATAAAGGCATCAATTTACAACATCATTTATATTTACTATCTGGGGCTAAATTCCGGGAACTGTTTGGTGGTTCCACGATCTGCTAGAACGGTTCATTGGACTGAACGGAGTTGACGCAACTCTCTCTTCTACATGGCTCTGGTGCAGATGATCGGGTTGTTATCAGGCTTCTGCTATCAGATATGATAACGACCCATACGTTTGAATCAGGCGTGGTGGAGCAGTGAGACATCTACAACATGGACCCAGGACCGAGCTGCTGTGCTAGATGGAGAGAGGGAGGAGAACTGCTAGGTCCTTACTCACCCAGCTGTAGAGGTCCTCTCCCTCCTTGGTCTTCCTCATCCTCTTGATGTAGCCAGAGAAGATGGTGATGAAGGCTGAGAGCACGGCGTCAGACTCGGGCCTGCAGGAGTGCTTGGCGAACAGGTTGTTCATGATGGTAGAGCGCTCCACGATCAGCCGCGCAACGTCCTGCACAGGGAACGCACACGCGTGCACAAGGCTTGTGTTAAGAGCATGCACACGGAAGTAGGGCCGTGCGCGTCATCCAGTTTCGGCTCTTAAAGCTCACAGAAACATTTGCCATCGAGGAAAAAAGAAAACTATTGTTTTTCACGTTACGTTTAAAAGGAAACTTATTTTTGTCTGGTGTTCTTCTGAATGTGCGCACTTTTGACCATCAATCAATCAATCAATATTTATATAGCATTTTTCATACAAATTCATGTAACACAAAGTGCTTCACACTACAACGTCATTAAAAACAATACAA
>JAODTR010000023.1:923337-944716 GCA_025399935.1 Amblyopsis rosae | reverse complement strand
ACAACACAGCCCTCAGGTTCATGGGGGCACCCAAACCTCTCCACCACGATAAGGTGATGGTTCCCGGAGAGGATATAGATATATATATATATTATATATATATATATATATATATATAATGCATATTTGAATTACTAATCATCAAAAAAGAGGAATCCCATTCCTATTGCCAAGTACCCAGTAAAATCGTAGTAATCATTTGCACACATTTAATGCACTGAACCATTATTTGACATTAGCGTGAAGTACAGTGCACGCCTAATATTCAGACTTTTCCCATTTATGCACTTTGTACCCATGCAAAAATCCTCCTAAGGTACCATAATGTCTTCCAAAGGGATTGCACCTCCACCAAACATGTACGACCACTATCTGTTTCTTTATTTGTAACAGATCTCTATGCCCATTCCCTGCTGTGCCCAGGCCTCTTTAAAGACTGCACCAGCAGCCATTCCTGGTTTGGTCTAACACCAATGCTCACTTCTCCTGATCCACTTCCATTCCATTGTTGGTCCTGTCAGGAACACCTCTTCGCAATCCTGCATGATCAGGTACTTGTGTATTTACAGTATACTGCTGTGCATGCAGTAGCATGTTGCCTATCACACACTCAGACGCCACACCGCATTTGCGAGATGTGTTCATTATCACACCATTTTATCTAATCTCATGCATTGCTTTCATGATCAACCGCAGGATTACATCGCCATCACCATCCAGGGAATCACTGCCTACATTACCAGATGGGTCTGCCAAACGCACGGGTACACACGTATGTTGGCTTGTACTTCATGCCTCTATTATTTTCTTGTTCAAGTCCGTCTAATCATATTTGTTTAACTGTTTTTAACACATGCTCTCTGGGTGCCCTGTCAAACAAATCATCTTTCCCCTGATCCAGTTCCATCCCATTGTCTGCACATTGTCAATGTTGCTATCAACGAGATATCATTAGATATTTGGGATAGAAATCTACTTTTTTAGGGATACAGCTGTCCTTCCTTGGAGCAACAGTGTAACTGCATGCCGATGTCAGATATCTGTCGGGTAAAATCTGTCTAAACCTGAGAAGTCCTAGGCAAATACACTGACAGCACAGTGTGACTGATACATGGTATACTGTAGCTATAGTTTGGAGTTTATGACTACAATTATAGTGCTCGACTATTTTTATACGATACAGTACAGAGAGACATATACCATACCATTAGGACCACAGACTTAGTTGCAACGCAATCTTTGTATTATTTTGTGTTGCATTTTTGTGTAAATTATACCGCCCATATGAGCGAAAAAGATTCTAATAGTTACCAATGAGCAGGAGTAACTGTAGAGATACACAACAAGAAGTGGGGTTTAAATTTTAAGTATATACCTCCCATAAACTCACATTTTCTCGGTTCCAAGAGGCTGATTATTCTCCACTTCTACAAAGCCATTTCCTCTTTCACACAAAAACACCTTCTCACCCCATGCCCTCCCACAAGGCAGCACATCCTTGCCTGTGTCAGCAGCTGAACTGTGGGACTAAAATACAGTAAAGTCATGCATTACCAAGGGCAGAGGGTGGGCACACATCAATACCGCTGGGTTTAAGCATTCAAATGCTGCCTTCTGTGATTAACCCCTCTGTTCCTTTCAGCACACTTTGACTATTCAGTGCATTATTTAGACATGAGTGAGTTGCCATATATTTAAACACAATTAATTTCTTGTCATGTTATTTAACGTTGGTTCTGTGCTTTGAGACTATCATGCATCTACTTTGCACCATGTATTCTTAGATGTGAAACACAATGTTATGTGCTTTGTTAAAATAAATTATTTATTGGAATTTGACTCATAAATGACACTCTCCCAAGAAAACAACATACCAAAGTTAGTCAGATCTGATTTTAAAGCTAGTCAAGGTTGAATTAAGAATCACTGTTAAACTGAACTTATTAGAAGGTACTCATGTATGTGATAGATGTATTGAATTGCAAATGAAATACTAGAAGCAGGGAGGCAGAAAACCTAATATAATATTCATTTTAGTTTTTCACCCTTATGTTTTTTTTATGTTTGTATAGAAAGGGAAATACTGCCATGCATTAAAAAAGTTAAAGAAAAACAATTTAAGTTTGAAGTAACGTTTCAGCCAAAATTTACTGTACCACATTAATGGGAATCCACACCCTCTGTTAAATATCCTTTGGACATTTTCACATATGTCTGATCCAGGAATAAAAAGGGTACAATGAGTACATTACGTGTTTAAAAGAGTATTGTAAACCAATTATCTGATGTTTGTAATTTAGTTAATGCAGCTCCTAAATTTTAGCCTTCGTCGTCGGGCTTGACAAGTCTTCAGGTTAATGGTGTGAAAACAGGGACCCTGCTTTACCCAACCTGTCAAGTGGTAATTGGCCAATGGTTTCCTTTAATAGCAGTGTGCCCCAGGGACTGCAAACACCTCTTAAACTGTGTACAAAATAATTGGAAGGCCATGAACTAGGAAAGCATGCTGCGACCATTGATTTTTTTTAGTGATACGGTAGAGAAATTAAATACTTTTGTCTAAATGAATGTACCTGTGTGTCAGAACTGACGGAATAGGATGATACAACACATATATATTGAATGAGCTTTCAATGTAGAACCTTCAATGTGAAGTTATGCACAGGAAGAACACATTCCCACAATATTTCTAATGTGTTTACAATTTACTTACACTATGCAGCTGTTAGTAGGCAGTATTATGTGTATTAAACAATCAACAGTAACTGTTAATATCAACACTGTCCTTTCTATTCTATTCTTTCCAGGATATTACTTCATGTGCAGAGGAGAGAGAAAGACAAGGCAACAATAAGATGAGACTATTTAATGATGGTAGCCTCAAAGGAAATAAGCACAAGGCAATCTGACGTTTTGAAATACTTCATTTCAGCAAGCCACGGTTTACATTTAACTGCAGGCAAAATTCAATGACTTGAACATAGTATAAATACAAATGCCCACTATTATTTGTTCTAAATGTCCAGACCATGAAGACAAAATCATCCTTCAATGAACAGGAAACCAATATTTGGATTGAGAGTTGAACATTCAGTTTGATTACCAACAACATAATCATTTCCACTGTATTGAAACTACAGTGGAATTGCCCTCTTTTCATTTCTGGCCCTGTGCATAACTCTCAGAGAAACACCAATGGCCTGTAGCACAGACATTGTGATGAGTGCCTTTTTCTGGTCTGTGGCCATCATACATTTGACTCAAACAGGCAGGGCCAATGGAGACTGCTGGCTAATTGAAGGAGAAAAGGGCTTTGTATGGCTTGCCATTTGTAGCCAAAACCAACCACCTTATGAGGCCATACCGCAGCATATCAACAGCACCATTGTGGACCTTCGCCTAAATGAAAATAAAATCAAAAGTATCCATTATTCCGCCCTTAGCCGCTTTGCCAACCTGACATACCTGAACCTGACTAAGAATGAAATATCCTATATAGAGGATGGGGCCTTTTCTGCCCAGTTTAATTTACAAGTCCTTCAGATGGGCTTCAACAAGTTGCGGAACCTTACAGAGGGGATCCTCAGAGGTTTAGGCAAGCTGCAGTACCTCTACCTCCAGGCCAATCTGATTGAGACTGTCTCACAGAATGCCTTTGGGGAATGCCCCGAAATTGAGAACATTGACCTCTCCATGAACCGAATTCAGCAGTTAGACGGGTCCACCTTTACCAGCTTAAATAAACTAACCACCTGTGAACTGTACACAAACCCTTTCAACTGTTCCTGTGAGTTATTTGGTTTTGTCAGATGGTTCTCACTGTTCCCCAACAGGACAAATGAAAGGATGGTGTGTGACTCTCCCCCTGGCGTCTCTGGTTATAGCCTACTGAGTCAGAATACCAATGATCCAACATATCGTAATGCCCTTCATATGCTCGCCACTGTGTGCACAGATGACTATGTCACACCAAACATCCCCGTGCCTCCTGAGTTCACCACCCCGCCCCCGGACACCTCATCCTGTGTGGGTGAAGGATGCACCTCGGGGACTGAACCAGACAGTTTAGACATCACTATCAGTACCACTTCCTATGACGTGGAAGTAAGCCCTTTGATGAAACTGAAGCAAGTTACAAACACAGGAGCCACGGTCTCTGTTCAGATCCCTCATCCCTACAAGAAGATGTACATATTGGTCCAGTACGACAACAGCTTCTATTCAGAAATTCAAAGGCTAAAAGATATGAAGGAGGATATTGAACTGAAAAACCTTAAACCCCATACTGATTATACATACTGTGTTGCTTCAATACGGAATTCTCTCAGATTCAACCATACCTGTTTGACACTCACAACAGGCCCATGGAATGGAAAGGACAGAGTGGTAAGCAATGCAACTGCTACTCACTACATCATGACGATCCTAGGCTGCCTCTTCAGCATGGTCGTCTTTTTAGGACTGGTTTACTACTGTTTGCGGAAAAAGCGGCGGCAAGATGACGAGCACAAAAAAGCAGATAGCCTAAAGAAGAACATAATGGAACTTAAGTATGGACAAGACATGGAAGGTGGGACCATCTCTCGAATGACACAGAAGCAAATGATGGTGGGGGAGAGCATGGGTCGCATGCCATACCTGCCATCTGGAAGTGACATGGAACAGTACAAATTTCAAGAGTTAAGCGACACGCCTAAAATGGGCAAAGTAAATTACATGGAAGTGCGAAGTGGGGACCATCATGAACGCAGAGAATGTGAAATGTCCATGCCTGGGAACAGCCAAGGTTCAGTGGCGGAAATTTCCACAATTGCAAAGGAAGTGGATAAAGTGAATCAGATCATCAATAACTGCATAGATGCCCTAAAAACAGAATCAACTTCATTTCAAGGAGTCAAATCTGGATCTGTGTCCACTGCCGAGCCCCAGCTTGTACTACTATCCGAACACCCACAGAACAAACCTGGTCTTCTGTCCCCTGTGTATAAGGACAGCTACCACCACTCTTTGCAGAGGCATCGTACATCCGATGCCTCCCCGAAGAGGCCCAGCACCGCCACAGGAGGGCCCATGCGAAGTCCGAGGCCTTATCGTTCCGAGTCCAAGTACATAGATAAAACCTCCGCTAGTGGAGAGACCATGCTCACTGTACTGCCTACAGCCGCCATGAGGGCAGAGGCAGAGAAGATGCGTCAGTACAGTGACCACCGGCACTCGTACCATGATGCTCAGATAGAGGAACTGGAGGGGTCCTCTAACCACAAGGCATCCATCCTGGAACCTCTCACTCACTCCCGTTCCAGGGACTTAGCATATTCTCAGCTTTCCTCTCAGTACCACAACCTTAGTTTTTCATCAAGTCCCGAGTACTACTGCAAGCCATCGTACAGCATCTGGGAGCGATTCAAACTTCACCGCAAACGACACAAAGATGAGGAGTACATGGCTGCAGGCCATGCACTGCGCAAGAAAGTCCAGTTTGCAAAGGACGAGGACCTGCATGATATATTAGACTACTGGAAAGGTGTGTCGGCCCAAAACAAATCTTAACCTCATCAAGTTTTTTTAATGGACTACAAGTTACCGAACATACACAAAGACCTTACATGGCAAATTAATTAATGGATAATTACAAATTACAATTGTGATCACCTGCTCATACATTTTTGTCATATTCTATTTTGACTGTGAGAAGGGGTGCATATTCATTAAAATCATTTTTGTTATACTATATTATTGTATTCATACTGAAACTTTGTATCTATTAAAGAGAACATCTATTGCAAATTAAGAATATATGTTGCAATGGATTATAGGTTTTTGGGTATTGCATGCCCAAGTCCCGTGACAGTGGATTTGCTGTTGTGTATTTTGAGAATATATGAAGACTTGTGTCTAATGAAACCTCAATAGTTTTCTTTAGGATTTATCAAAATCATGTTACAGTAATTCAAAAATAACGGATATCTTCCCTGCATATATTTCAATCAACAAAACTTTGTACAGTATGGTTTCTATATTTGCTATTTTTGTTGTAAAAATGGATACCTGTTGATTTAGATGATGTGCTCTAAGGAATGCCATTTCCCAGTTTAGTTAAACACAGACAGTTTGTCATTAACGTCACAGATGATTTATATTTATGGATGATATTTTACAGTGACGTGTGAACAGGTAAATTATAAATGTATTAATTAATAGAGACCCCAAGACACACTGCACAACTTTCAACAGGCGGAGTCCTATTAACCTTATTCAGGTAAAATGTATAATCCTGTTATCATTCCACCCATGAACCATTATTTGTACCTGTTGTACCAAAGTAAAAGAAAAATCTGAAATGTTTACAATAGTCCTGCATGGTCTGATAATTGTATGAAGGCAACTAATCAGGTTCCATGTTTGGTTTGTCTCTTAACATGATTACTATTCCAAAATTCCAAATGAACTACGGTATATATTTAGTCATATTAAGATATATATTGTTTGAATGGACAGACTACTGTACCATATCCAAAAATTGCATGGAGCTTATTGGTTTCTTCTCACTTTAGTTGAGAAGAGAATTACATTTTCCCTCTGATAATACATCATACAGCCCTATGGATGAATGTTAACAAATTTACTTGTATATGGCTTTTATGTTATTTACTTGTTTACCATGCTTAAGTTAAGTTTTCTCCTAAATCTTTCCAATGTTTTAAATTGCATAAGGTGTGATCTGTTGTCTGAAAGTGTAATTTTCAGAAGGACCTTATTGCCTGTTAAGAGGTTTCATATTCTTTGTATTGGCTGTTCTATTCAACACTTTTTTGTATCTTACTATGAGAAAGGATCTGAATATCAACATGCTAGCGACATTTTTGAGAATGTGAACTGATTCCTCTGACTTACTGGCTGTGAATTTATAAACTGTATAATAATTGAATAAATACAAGACTTTATAACACTTATTGGAAGAGGTTTATATAGTTCATTCATAACAGGCTCAGCATGTTTTCTACAGCATCATTAATGATAAATCCATACAATTCCATAACATTGTACAATGTAGTCTTAGTTATTTTTCCCAGGGCTGTCCCATTTGCTCTTTTTGCAGTTTCTATTATGTAGAAAGGCTTAATAAAACTCAATCAACAAAGAAGAATGACCACTACTTCAATGCTCACTGTTTTACAGAATTATTCAGATGGAAAATGGTGAGATTCGGAGGTCCTTCTTCTAATGACGCTTGTATGAAATAACAAAAAAAATCTTCTGCTGAGTTACTACAAAGCAGAGAAAAGGGGACAACTACTATTTATGTAATATAATTAAAAACATCTAGAAGCTTTGGTAATATATAATTAGTAGGATTTTCTTTGCCATGTTTGACATTTGTATTTATTTTACATAAATGTGAGATTGTAGCATTGAGCCTGAAATGAATGTGAAATATAAGCTTTTCATACAGTATATAGTGTTACTGACTTATCTTGGTTGTCGATTGTTGTTAATATTTCAACCGCCTTAAAAATTGGGACATATGTACAGGTGAATTGTTGATTTGTTTTACTTACAATGTTAATACTGTTGACAAGTCTTTTTTTTTTCTTCAAAGTCATTTTTATACCTACATTTTAGTATATTGCTGTCTTCTTTCTAGTTAATTTAACATTTAGCTACATCATTTTATACTGAGTATATATTGTAGCACTCCTGTGAGCATACAGTGAAAGTTAAGAGTAAGTATATGGAAAATATAAATCAAAAGGTTAAAAGCTGTTGTTGCATTGAAACAAAAAAGAGCACAAACTGTGTGTTTATTTTATTTCTCAATACTATGATATCTGCATTCATACAAAGTACTGCATAATAAAGATAAGGGTGCCCATTAACCCTAGATTCTTCATTACAACTCTCACCTGTCTCACATTAGAGGTTCATTAGATTATATGTATTAAACTCTAACACCTTTAGTGTAACCTTTTACATTAGTGTATTAGTGCTGGCTTAGTCAAACTAATTGTTCTGTGGCTAGACTGGCTACAGTAATACATTTTACAAAACCTCAACACATACATTTTAATTTAATAAATTAATTAATAAATACATGTATTAAAAAATGTTTTGTCAAGTTTTTTAAATTTACCTTTGATGTTAATTTCATATAAATATTTAAATAAAGCTTACTGCAGTTGACACATTTGTATTAAAACATTTGATGGTGAATGGTTCCAAATGTACACATTTGTTCACTACACATTCTACAGTATATTACAGCCAATTCTGTTGTTTATGTGCATAGGAGAGGTTCGTCCACAATGCAATAACCTGGTGTCACGGCTGTCATAATGCTGGCTATACGTAGTTATGTTTGAGTGCATACTTTTATACTTACAAATATTTATTTACACTTAAAGTGTGTGATTATTTAAATGGGCGACAATAAACACAGGCTGAGATGGTGTGAATGTATTTTTAAGTAGAAAACAATAGAAAGTGCATAAGCAAAACATTTTGAAAAATGGTGTGCCCTCTAACCCTTCAACCTTCACCATAACATCTATAGTAATTTGATGCCCAGGTGAGAAGGTGCCAGCGACAGGTGGCAACAGTAGCTACATTATATTAACCAAACTAGAGCCAGAACAATTCTTTTAACAAAAGGAAGTAAATTACTCCTACACTATTATAATTTATTATATTAGACAATATTTGCATATGCTTAATATATCTACAACTATGAAGAAGAACAAGTGAATATACTGTAAATAGTATTTTAAGAAATACACAACTTATAGCGTAATTCATATTTCAACCAGTATTCTTTTTTCCAAATCCCTACTGTAGGAAAGAATTCTCTTTGAGCATAGCCTGTCAGCCTTCCTGTCATCCTTTCCACAACGTTTAGAAATGGAAACCCTCTATGCCTGGACTTGGAGCAGAGTGCATTAATCAGCAGAGCACGACTGGCTCACAGTAAACGCTGAAAGAAATGGGTAGGGAAAAAAATAAAACCAAACGGACCTTAGCTGAGCTGAACTGAACTATGTTGCTCAAATCTTGTCAAATGCTTTGGGTAGGGAATCTTCAGTGGGCTTGAACATTATTTTTGCAAATATTAAATAAATAAATGCATTATTACTTGAACTAGCTTGTATACGTTTAAAGTGAAAAAATGTGCAATAGCCAATGGAGAGATATTAAAACTAAAGATGTACTTTATGTGCAGTAGGCTACATAGAGTGCAATGTAGCCTACTGCACAGTTTGGTGGGAAATAGCTAAGAAATAAAGCTGATGAATTTGATTAGAGAAAACAAATCCATGGTCAAGAAAATAGTATTATTAGTAGTAGTATTATCATGGGCGTAGATTTTGTTTGAGAATTGGACATATAAAGCAGGGGGTCTGGGGTCCTCCAGCATAAACATTAGAGAATCAAACACTTAATTTTCAGCATTCTGGTGAATTCTTATAGAACAATTTGTGCGTTTTCTGCATTAATGTAGGGTAGAAATGTGTATTTATTTAAAGGAAAACATTAAAACAGGAACCCTGGCACAATTAAAAATGCATTATGGATTATAATGTAGTAAGGGTTATCAAACATATATTGCTTTAGGCATAGGCTTCAACACACAGGATATGATTTAGCCTACTCATCTGTTCTCTTTTCTATGGGGGAAGTACATACATTTTAATGTATATTAACAGACAAATACACTTGTTCTAATTATTAGAAGAAAAAAACTATGCCTATTATTTTTAATTATTATTATTATTATTATTATTATTATTATTATTATTATTGTCAATACCAAATAATACATTTGCATATTTGTGTTAATGAGCTGAAGCATTTCACGCACACAAGTTTAAGGACTACCGGATGCATTCATCTGTACCTAACATGGCATAGTAACTTAAATGTATTTATTATCACTCGCCCTGTGATGAAAAAGTAGATCAACTGTAGATCAGTAGATCAGTAGAACAGCCTTGAATGAAAGCTCTATTCGGTAGGTGCAAGTCACAGGGACCACTAGTCAACACACTCCTGGCAAGGAAAATAGGTTGAATAACTGAGCACACTGCACATTAACGCACGCCTCGGCCCATACAGCTCATTACAATACACTGTAACAGTGAGAGCAAAATAGTCTTTTCACACTAGCGTGCTTACTCGGGTCATGTGACTTTTGTTCCCGGAACTTTGGCTTCTGGCAATAATGAGGCAGCCTGTCTCCTCTTCACATCTAGGTTCACTTGTGTGTGTTTCTTTTTTTTTCTCACTATGCAAAGAGCAAGCCTTCTGATCATAACGACGTACAGAAGAAGCTGGGCTCAAAAATCAATGCCTCTATTCTTCTGGAAAATGAAAAGCTTTTAGGCTTTAATTATATCCCTCCTTGTAGCTTCATGAATTTGCTTACCACTCAAGTCATAGGTAAAAACTTCCATGCAAATGTTTATAGTACAAGATGCTCTGTGCAGCTTTCATCAAATATATATACAGTATATATTATATATAATGTTTGATGTGAAGACCACTGTAAAATACACATACAACTCCAGTAAAGTGGAGGAGGTTGGAAAGATTTTGATATGTGCTCTTTTATTTCAGGAACAGTTTGACAGGCAAATGTAAGGTAAGAACCAGATGATTTTCAGATATACAGTATTCAGACAGCGGGCAAAAACTGATTGGGAATAGACAGTTGATGTAGCGTCTTAACACACAAGCTACAGTATCAAGCTATCAGTGCAAAAATAAACTAACATGTTATCTGTTTTAATACTGTACTGTATGCTATATATGCACTGAAACATTTGCAACGTCATTGATTAATGTCATCTATAGTGGAACTAATGTGTTATTGTAAGATAATTCAGTGATAAAACATAATATCTTTGTGAATCAAGCGTTCCTTATTTGGTAATTGACCATTGATTCAGTATTGTTGTGATGTCATACGTTCTCAAACTGGCCGTCAAGTATCCTGGTCTCAGCTCAATAGCTCAATTTCCTTTCTGCTAAGATAACAGTCTGGAAACCCTGTATGCATTAGCGTTTTCACAGTCAGGGTGACTATCGATGGAACAATCAGGGTAAGTGCGATGCCGTTGAAGTCAAGCAGGTTTCGATAGATACGGTGGCAGCGCTAGATGAGGCGATAAAAACAGTTGTAGCAAATGGTTAAACAATGTCCAATAGTTTCAAAATACAAATACAAGAGGTCTACGACCAGTAGACAGAAGTAGACACAGTAGGAGGCAACGACTGTGAACATTTTCACAAAATTCATATTGTCTGGTTACACCAGGCTAGCCGACATGTTCAAGCACCATACAATTTAAGAAAGCGTGCAAACATAGAAAAGATAAGTAAAATAAGAAATCATTAACATCCAGATTGAAACACAGCATTTAGGAAAACACGGTACAAATGTCACAAAACACATCCAAAACGCAAAACCTTTTGCAGCAAGACCTCACAACATACACAGATTACACAACAAACCTAAACACAAAACGCTCTGCAAGACCTCACAACACACCCATATTGCATGCAAGTGAAAAATACATAACAGAAGTGCCATCAAGCCCAATTTTTAATATTCTCTTTACTCATGATAAATAGTTAATTTATTTGTTGTTATGGGAAAACAAAACTTATTTTCTCTTGTGATAACATTGTTTACATGTATTTGGAATGTGTTGTGACATTTTCAGCACAATGCATGTGTTTCAATCTTGATGTGGATGTACTTAAATTGCATTGCATTTGCACTTGTCGGCCACCGTATCAAAACCTGCAATCAAAGTGCTTTTCTATCCCTGAAGAACAGATTTCTGATTGCTGAGGCACTTACTGTACAGTTCTTGGCTGATAGTCTGACGTATACCATCAACATTTCATCTTTCCATAGAGTAGCTGCCAGGAACTGTCACTGGTTGCATTATTGCTTGAAATCACCTCTCCAATGGAATTATTCCCTCACTGTATATATATATATTGGGTTTTTTTTCTTACAGTATGTATGATGTTGACTTTCCAGTGTGTTTTGCCATGTTCAAAAACATGACAAATAAAATTCACAATGGAGAGAAGACTTTTACACATTACATTTTTAGGCATACTCTTGTTGACTATGGTGAGCTCAAACATCTGAACTAAATTCCATTGCCCGTGCCTACTGTATATATGTGGGGGAAAAATATTTCCTCCCTAACATATTCACTGAAAAAGCAGATTAATAAAGCGGAAGGAAGTTCCCTCCACTAGCCTAGCTCTTAAGTGCTTTGCTTTATATTACTAAATCTTTAAAACATTGAATCTAAATATGAGCTCAGTAGTGCGCAATAAATTAGAATGCAGACAATAGTGAAGAGGCTGATTTAAATGAATGGAACATCTGCAGTCTTCTTAGTCTAGCAAATTTGCAATTTGTAGTCTTGTTGAGACTTGAGACAAGGTAGTGTTAAAACTCTCTAGATAACTTCAATTTGGGTTGAATCTGAATATTTTAACACATTTACTTTTAATATTTTAATCTTAATGAAATAGAAATGGCACAGTCAACTCAACAAATGTAATACTGGAGAAAGTATCAAAACAAGTTTGATACAAGAGTTTAATACTGTGAGAAATAGTCATTTTTGTAGCAAGAATAGGCAAACATTGATTTGTTTGTTCTAGTGTGTGTTTGACAGGTGTATTCTCCAGTTAAACACAAACAGTTGTGGTCTGGCTCAGGTGTTTGTAGTAGGTTGTCAATCCTTCTGTGTACTTCAGGGTATGGTCTCTTGCTTTTCTTATGTTTTTTTAATTCTGATTGATTGGCACATAACTTGCTGGTTAACACAACAATCTTAATAGGAGTACTGTATGAATCAGTATCTAATTTACATATGAGTTCAGATGCAAAAACCTCTAAGTCCATCTGACAAAGTAGCTTGTAGCGAATTAAAACAGCAATATTAATTACATATTTGGGTTCATTCATTTCCCCTTTATTACAATGCAAAGGTTGTGTGTCACTGAATAAAAAGTAATATCTTCCAAAAATGTAACACATTATTTCAACATTGCCTTGTAAAAAAGAAATAGATGTCAGATGGACTTAGAGGTTTTTGCATCTGAACTCTTCATATAGAAATAAAAGAACAGTATAAATTCTGCGCAACAACATTTTCCCAGCCTGAGTTTTTCCTCTTAACTACAATGTTGCAATTGGCTTTCCCACTTCTTTTTCTTTGTTTTATGATGATTAGCACAATTACCTACACCTGTTTCCAATTCCCATGAGTCCTGTGAACCAGACCCCCAACACTTTCTCTTCCACTTAAAGAGACCGCTTAACCATGCCACACCTCCACAATTTGAGTGCAAGGCTCCTGGATTTCTCTAGTTCTTGTGTTGTGTAGTTGTGCCTTTCCCCATATTCGAGTATATATATATATATATATATATATATATATATATATATATATATAAAGTATATATATATTATAATAATAATAGGGTTAGCATGTCTTAAACCTCTCCATTACAAACATTTGCAGTTTTGCCGTGGTTGCATTATCAACTTATGGCAGGTGAAAACAGGTTTGCGTTCACGACAGTTAAATGTTTACAGTTACATTCGAACAACGATCACAACGATCGTTTGTGCTTTGCTGCTGCTTAGATAGCCTATACTGTATAGATAAATTTGGAGTAGGCTACATGCCACTGAGCAAAACTCACCAGACATAACGCAGCGAACGTCTTTGAAAGTAGTTAAAAACTAATTTTAAAAAGGTTTTCGGTAGAAATTTCTATGAAAGTAGAAAACTTTCTTTTGACAGTGATGGCACGTGAGTAAAAGTTGTGAAGCTTGCGGTGGGCATTATTGAGAGAAGACCTAGAGAAGACTGTAATTGTCATTTACGTCAACATGTATGAAATAATGTAACTGGTGTATGCCTTTAATTTGCCTATAAAAAGACGAGACTTGACTTGGAGGCTAGCTCAAAGACTCTAGACTTGACTTGCAAAAAACAACTTGTGAGCATCTCTGATATATATATATATATATATATATATGCCCTTGACATTGACATCAATATGACAAATAACTTTGTATTGTTATTAAATATAATTATATATTAATTAGAATTAGAATGTTCTTTATTAACTGTACAACGTACGAGCCTAAAGTGATTTAATATGCATTTTACACCACACAATATACTGTACAGAATGCTTTATAACCAACATTATTGCATCTGAGCAAGATAGTGGTTGTTTGATGGGGAGAGTGAGACAGAAAAAAAGAATGTTGGAGAGGCGACATCTGTAACCTGAAGGGGCAGGCGAGGGAAACAATTTGTCATGCTCTCCTAAACCATGCCCCCTTCCCACAATCCCTTTCTGCCTGCCCTCTCTACCATTCTCTCTTTTCATTGTGTCTACTTTTGACTTCATTTTGTGTTGCAATATATTGGAGCAGCTCCATTGAATGGCCAATATATGTAATGCCCAAAACACAGACTGTTGAGAGCAGCCCATTGCGGTGTTGACAAGCATTTTGCAAAACCAAGTTTATTTTCATGTGTATTGAAGTAACACAGTAAACAATATTCTATCACCCAGGAGACCAAGAATGTTTGTTGTGATGAAAAAAAATATATATATAAATAAACAATATAAAGCCATCAAAAGACACCACGATATCAACAGGCATGCAGTATTAACAAAACAAGTGTGCGTTGGACACACACGCACACGCGCACACACACACACACACTCACACATACTTTGATTAATCATTTAGCTGATTATAACTATAATAAATACATGTCTTACTGTAATACAGGAAGAATTTGGCCATAAACTAAGGTTTAGGTAAAGTAATTAGCCATTTAGAGGTGTGGACTTTTTTTTTTAATTAGGAAAAAATGTCTACAATACTGTATATCAACAACGGATAGTTTACAATAATCACACTTCAATGTTGCTGTTGGTTGCTAGAAAATAAGATGAACTAAATTGTTGCATCTTTAATCAAACTAATGAAATGTTATAAAAGCTAATTAACACCCAAGATGTAATCCATGGCCATCGCTCTGTTAATTAACATTCATGTTTACTCATTTAGTGTCAACAATTATCATTATCATTACTGTTCACCCTTTACTCTGTGACTGATTATATGTGTGCACATCAATGAGACTTCTTGAGAACTCCAGATTTTTTGTTATTCATATTAAATATTAAGGACAAAAGTATGAAATATTAAACTACTTAACAGAAATCACTAATAAAACTAAGGAGAAATAACTTTTAGAGAGTATAAAAACATTGTATTGCATAAAGAATGAACATGGAGACAGACATAATATCACAGGACAAACTGCTCAAAAGGTTTCGAGGGATGTTTACAGAATAATCGATACAGAAGTGGGGAGGGCAAACAAGGTAGAAAATGAGTGAGCGGCTTTAGCAAGGGTTGCATAGAAAGCAGTCAATAGTGCATGGATTAAAATGTCATGCCAGCTCTTTACACACAATCGATGGAGGAAGATTAGCTTAGGGCTACATATGTCTGGTGTCAGTCTGAAGTAATGGGAAAATGTGTAATATGGCTTAGCTTTAGGGAATGGGCAAGTTTTTCTTTAGTGTGTGTTTGCATAAGAGAGTACAGGAGAGTTGTGTGCATGTGGTTGTAATATCAAAAAATCCCACTTTGTGCCAGCTTTCTCTTCACGACTCGATTTCTGCATGTAACGTGTGGTATGTGTTTGTGTTCAATATTCCTTTGAAACTGGTTTTAATATCACGCCCTCCCTGGAGTGGTTAGCTTCTGTTGGAGCCGTGTTTGAACAGGGAGTGGAAAAAACTCCAGGGTGGCTTGCTGCAAGCTAGAAAGGCACGACAGACAGATGGAGAGGGCAAGACTTAAAATGAAGGGAAAACAACGAGGAAGAAGAGAGAGAGGCGATGTCTGTGAGAGGAGTTATTAGAATTGTGTTTGTCCAGAGTTGTGTAGGCACACAGAGAGACCGAGATGGCCAATAACCACACAGACCAAATATTTAGCTCTGTATATGGCCTCAAACAATTTGCATGCTAGAACAGAATTTAACACAATGGTTTAAAGTGTGATGAAAATGAGGATGTTGTATTGTTTCATTGTGATTTTGTTAATAGTGTAATGTGATGTTTTGATAGTCATTGTCAAAAGAATAATTCGGTACAGAAATATTTACTAGAATAAAATAAAAAAACTTGACCTGCCATCTCTCTCTATAAGAGCTTTTTCATAAATGAACAATTCAAATGGGCACACTGATTACTAATTTATGAGCATTGTGAAACAGTTTGTACATGTAGAAAACACATCAAAGACCTCTCTCACTTACTTGGATTTGGTCTTTTGCATACAAAAATAGCAGACATGCATTGTGTGCCACTTGCATTGCGGGAAATGCAACATGCAGTTTCCTTTTTACCGTATGTAGTGGCCCATGGCTGTGACCAAGGCTATAGTCCAGTTTTTTTTACAAAAATTTACACATTTGAGAAAAATATTCATACCCATGTATAGGCCCAAACAGGATGTGTAGCAATTCAATGCATTAGTTGGGAAATGACAGTAACAGTCACGTTAATGTACAGGTACTGTTTGTTTGCCCTCTTAAACGTCTCTCTCCAATGTGTTCCAATCAATGCACAAAGTGTGCGTGTGTGTGCGTGTGTGTGCAAGCGTGTTTGTGTGTGTGTGCGAGCGAGCATTGTTGCTGCTGGCTCAGTGCTGACTCAGCCTCTTTTACAAAATGACATGGGGCTCAATGGAATAGACCCCCACACACACACACGCACACAAACATATACTACAAGCTCCACAGTGAATCACACTCAAAATGAAAGCATCTCTCTAAGGATCTCTTCTTATTGTCTATATCAAGGCCGTATATAAAAGCTATACAAAGAATAAGTTAAGAAAGAAAACAAGACAAGCACTAATCCAGAGAGTGGGATAGAGAGACAAATGGAATGGGGGGGAGAGAGAGAGAGAGAAGGGGGGGGGGTTAGGGTTGATGTTTCTTTGTTTATAGGCAGTGGAACACATTGAGGATGCTAGGCGGTGATGATAGATGATCTTCAATCTCTCTATGAGTCAACTCTGCTAGTTGTAGCCTCGCCACAGCTGGACTGCTGTAATATGTCATTTCATTGTCCCGTAGAAATCTATAATCCATAGTTCTCTATCTGTCTCACAGAACATACGTTTTGCACCCCTCCCCTTCTCTCTCACAGAGCTGCGACACACCTGCGTTTTATTTATATTTTTGTTCATTTTACTTCCCATTTTCTAAAGGCGCTGTTCCGTTGAACACCTGATGTAATAAAGGACACTCAGCAGTATTCTGAAATCTGCTGACTCTATTTTGTTCATACACACAGAACCCCCAAAAATATATATCATCATGATAATAATAACAATAAAACAGACCATGTCGTAATAGAATAGATGAACAAAATGACAGGGTTATTGACAAAGGACTTACAGTTACATTTAATTCAAAGTAAACAAAAGTGGACAGTTGTTTTCAATGGTGGACTCAAGTACACAACAAATAATTTACAGCAAGGGTGCCCAACCCTGATCCTGGAGAGCTACTGCCCTGCATGTTTTAGATGTCTCCCTGCTCCAACACACCTGAATCTAATTAATTAATTATTTATCAGTCTTTGCAGAAGCATGATAACAACCCATTCATTAGAATCAGGTGTGTTGGAGCAGGGAGACATCTAAAACATGCAGGACTGTAGCTCTCCAGGATCAGGATTGGGCACTCCTGCTTTACAGCATGTGGAAGTACAGATACCCTGTGTAAATTTGACTAGTTAAGATACAGTAGCAATATACAATTATAGCTGAAAAACACAAAGGTTGACTATTATTTAGTAGTTTATGTGTGTCAGTGTTCTGTATAGGCCAGAGACTATTGTCATGGTATTGTGAGGGCAAGTCTGTGCCAGGCATCCCAGATTTCCCATTTTCACTCAAAATCATCCTGGGTTCAGTCTTTGTCTTGTCATTGTGCACAGCTGGTTTGCGTTTCCCTGATTAGCCATTGTATATTTAGCCAGGGGTGCAGCGGCTGGCTCTAGGCTTGAAGCAGTTGTGACTTGTGGCGATGGGTGGTACTGCAGCCGGAAGAGCCAGCTGCAATACACACTCCATCCATGAATTCATTACCAATTTTACTGCTCCGCTACATTTTTTTTTCAGGTAACACACTTGGCTCATATGGTGCTTCATATTTTTTTATTAGTGATTTTATACATGCTTTATCTATCAATTGTCAATGGACAATAATTTGTCATTACATAATAATCATGCAACAAAGTCCTATGCTCGTGCATGCTGTTGCTCGTGCATTTCTCGGCATATTAGCCAGCACAACAGTGATCCTACTTTTAGTGTAAATGCTGAATATTAAACCATGCACAAGGCTTGAGGTCGGGAACTCCAGTGTGACAGGTTGCAACGTAATCTTCTGTTTGTACTGCTCATGTGGAGAGCCATTTTCAACGCTTGCTGACAATATCTCTCTCCACGTCCATGACGCGGCTCCACACATCCAAACCCATTGTTGATGTGAGCGGTTTTCACCACTTTGTTTATATTCCTATTTATGGCCCAGGACTGTGCATAAGTATAGATTTTTTTCAACAGGCACAGAGAACGGTAAACTATCAAAATGTACATTTACGGCATTTGACAGACGCTTTTATCCAAAGCAACTTACATGTAGTAAATTTGTTATTAGTTGGACAGGTCAAACACCAGCAATTGTAAGCAACCAATATTATGTCAGACTAGTTACAGCATTTTGTCGTCATGTCTACTGCCACGTTAATATATCATTAAATCATCCAACAAAGTTCCTAGTGGCCTGAATAAAAAAGTGCATAGTACTAAAGTGCCAAGTACACAACAGCACAATATTTATATATATTTTTTAACATAGAGAATAGAGAGAAAAATAAATAGAGTGCTAGGAGGTGGAGAGGTCGTTAGTTGAGATGTCGAGGTGGATTGTGAAGAGGTGTGTCGAGTCTCTTGCGGAAAATTGGTAATGTTTCAGCAGTCCTGACTGTTGCTGGAAGCTCGTTCCACCATTGCAGTGCCAGGGCCGAGAACATTCGAGACTTCGATGAGTGAGTCTTGAGAACTCGTAGCAATGGCAGTGGTGGTGGTACAAAGTCCTCTTGTCAGTACCTGGAACCGGACCATTGCTTGGAGGTAGTTCGGGCAATTATTTTTACTAGTACCAGTGTCTTGAACCAGATGCAGGCTGCAATGGGGAGCCAGTGAAGTTCTTGGAAGAGGGGGATTACATGGGTGAACTTGGGTTGGTTGAATACCAGGCGGGGTGCAGCGTAAGGGTCTGGTAGAGCATGCTGGTAGTCCGGCTAACAGAGTTGCAGTCGTCCAGGTGTGAAATCACTAGAGCTTGGACCAGAAGTTGTGTCACTTCCCTTGTGAGGAACGGCCTTATTCTTCTGATGTTGTAGAGTGAGAATCTGCAGGCAAGAGCCGTTGCAGCAATGTTTGCTGCACCTGATAGTTGGTAGTCCAGGATGACTCCAATACTTTTTCCAGTAGGAGAGGAGGACACTGTGTTCTCAAGGGTGATAGACAGGTCGACTAGAGGACTGTCTTTTGCCAGTAGGTGGAGTAGCTCTGTTTTGTCGAGGTTGAGTTTAAGGTGATGTGGCGCTCTAGTATACAATGGGAAGAGTAATGGTGCTAACACAGATCCTTGTTGGACCCCTTTGTTTAGTGGGCAGGATTTGGACATGGAAATGTGAGATATTTGGTGAATTTGACAAAACGTGTATTAGCTTACAAAAGCTGACTATAATTAGAATCTTGTGCTTCACTGCGACAATGAGCAAAGAGTTATTAAGTGTTGTCTGTCTATTAATAAGTATGTATGTAGCCCTTCAGTTTTTCCTTGTCTTGTTGGTTATGGTCTGCTGTTACCGGTGAGTGTTTATGTGTTATATTAAAGGTATGCTACCTAACCTTTAAACCTGTGTCTGGTTCCTCTATATATTCCTGACTCATAGCAGGCTCTTGTGTGTCTACAGTATTGTTTATGGCTCAAACCAACTTCATGAGCTTATTATAACACAGGCTGTGCTCTGTTTGGAACTGTAGGCTACAATATGACAGCAAGTTGTTTTCTATATGATATTTTATACAATCTATTCCCCCAATTCAAAGCAAAATATCAAAAGTTAGAAGTAGGATATTTTAGTATTAAAATAGAAACAAATGCTGTAGTCCAATTAAAATATAGTATTCAGTTTTAACATGTATTTGCTGTATTTGTCTGGTGACCTGAATGTGCTGCTATGCAATTGAAGGTGTCCGTTAAGACGTGCACACACACACACACACATGAAAGGCCAAGACTAGTGACTAGTCACTTCAATGCTGTCAGCATTGTCAAATATTTACATCAGAGCATCCTCCAATATGTTTCCCTCCCTTTTCAATCTTACTACATTGTCCATAATTCTGTGTGTGTGTGTGTGTGTGTCAGAAAGTGAGCATGTGTGTGCTTGTCATGAATAAACATTTGCATCTACTGCAGACTTAGCTTGTAATGCATTGTAACTAGGTGTGTGTGTGTGTTTTAATACTCCATATCAGAGCTGTCTGTCTGTCAGGCATGCCTCTGCATTAAAGGAGCTTGTTCAACAAGCTCTCACACATACGGCACTAAATATCTCACGCTTACTACTCCTCTCCTTTCTCTAAATGTCTCTCACTCCTGTCCCTTGAGCCCTCTTGTCTTCTGTTATTCAGTCACTCTCCCACTCCTTCATCATTTCTCCTTGCCTCTCTCCTTCTCTCTTACTGTTCCAACCCCCTCGAGTCATGCTAGAAGCTCCTGTGTTTGTTAAGCAAAGACAAGATGTCAGGCTGACTCCCACCGCCTGCTCTTATTGTGTCTGACTTTCCGTTTGGTTATTTAAGGCCTAATTTATCAAAAGAATGTCACATGTACTGTAGAGGTGGTATTCATTAGGTTAGCATTGTTATAGTGGTTGACACACACCTGAAAGGTCGTAGGCTCAAACAAGCCCGGCCTACCCGCAAGCAGACTGTAGTTGAGCAACATACCTTCTGTAACCCTCCTAAATACTAAAATGCTCCTGAATACTTCTGTTATCACTGTAATCGTAATCGTCTCCTAAATCAGGGTTCCCCAACCCTGGTCCTCGGGGACCGGTGCCCTGCATGTTTTATGTTGCCTTGCTCCAACACAGCTGATTCAAATGAATGACTTGTTAGAATCCTGATAACGAGCTAGTCATTTGAATC
>JAODTR010000023.1:902839-923237 GCA_025399935.1 Amblyopsis rosae | reverse complement strand
TATGTTTTGTATCTAGAGTTGTGAAAAATGACACTAAGGTTGTGAATTTTGGGGCAAAGTGATTGGAAAAAACTGTAACATCTGCATCAACCTCACCTGCCAGAAAGAGTGTTACCTGGCATACTCACTCCGTTAAAATCACTCTACTGTTACGATCTGAACAACAGACACCAAACCGTCACTTGGAGTCATGTGGAGAAGGGGCTCAGATGTCAACAGTAAATATGCAGCATGGGAGACAAATTACATTACTCAAGCAAACATCACACCACAAGCCATAATCATAGCTTGTTCTGGCTGAGATATATAATGGGAAAAGCTAGAAGCTTTTATGTGTCTGAATTGCATGTTTAGACAGACATTCTGTCATCAAATTCTTGTCGTCTTTATTTTATGACAACTAAAATGGTAATAAATCCATCCCCTGTAGGTTAGATGTTTGACATTTGTGACACATATTTACCAATCCGGCTTCACTGGCCATTTTGTCTGCTTAGTAAGCCACAAATGTTTGCCTAACATTGTGTACTGCATGCTAGCAGAAGTAAGACATTGATCCACATTGGCACTGCACCATGGGAAAGAAGCAACGTGGCTTAAGATTTCAAACCTGTGTTATGAAACTGGTGGTTTCTAAATGTGCACTGTCTAATTACATCAGGAGCAGTTTGATGCTATACTACTAGCATAAACTAACAAATCGCTGTAGTGGCCTAGTGGAGGCCTAATCTGAGGCTTTAGCTCCGTTTTGTGGGGAGTGGGTTGGTAAATATATACAAACATGTTGATCAGCCATATTGTTTATTGTTTTTGTCAATCCATGAGAATGTAAGTACAATAAGTGTCTTGGGTGTGGCACAGCAAGGCAGCAAGTGAAAGCAAACAATACTGTCACCCACAATAGTTGTTGTGGGTGACAGTGATGGCTGCTCTGGTGGTTTTCACATGTTTGCTATTGCTATTATGTCCGTTCCCATAGCCAGAGCTAGAACAATAAACCAGTCTGACCAAGCCAGCGCTGAAGTGAGCCCTATTAGTATGACCATTTACACCCTGGGCTCAGGCCAGTTTCTCAGGGAAGGACAGAATCTGCTTGAGTAAAAGAAGCAAGCACATGGAAACGATTTTTTGTTTACTCTTCAATTATGAAATGTTATTTATTTTTGATCTCTAGATATATTAATAAAATGTAAAAAATAATAGTATATATATATATATATATATATATATAAGAACATTATTAAGTTATAAATATGTAGAAAATGAGTATAAGCAGCACTTTGTTCAAATAAAGAGACATAGAATAAGTTTCTCAGTGGTTATGGAACTTTATTCAAGAAATTGGGTCCCACAGCGGTTCCCACGGTGATAATACCAGGATCAATTCATAATCCCTGAGAAGCCAGAATAAACAATGTACTGTTTAACCCTCCAGATGCTGGAGAATAATCCAGTCAGTTAGCACATATCAAATCCATATACAATTGTAAAATGTAATACACATAAGGGATTACATTCTAAACACATGCAATCACCACACATGTATCCAAAGGCACAATACACAGTACTGCTGGATACTTTACATATACAGTCGTACCCAATGTGGGTCACACACAGAGACATCATCCTCTGTTGACACACTGGAGTTGCTCTTGTCGAGAGGTCACCTCACCAGCCTCAACATCTACTCTGCCTTATGCCACAATGGACAACATTCAGATGCTGTTCAATCTGTTATGTGCAAACCACTATCTGCTGTGGCATACATTATACATAATAATATGTAGCTGCCATTGATATGTCTTTGTTTGTGTTCAGTTCTATGTAAATGGCATGCAATCCATATTGGTGTTCTAAGGCATTTTTTCTTAAACTATACGGGTGAGCATCTCAACATGAGCAACCAACAGTAAATTTGAAACTCAGCTGTGCAACTTAAAATAAATTTTTGAAGCAATTTAACAGTCCTTTCCCCAAATCAATACCTCTGTGATATATTATAGTATTTTCCCTGATTGAATCTAATACAGTTGTCGCTATGTACTATAGCTCTACTGTTGTTAGAGGTATTTACATTTTTGGGGTTCGTCCTTAATCGGCTTTGAAAAATATTCAAATAATTTCAATAATGGACATACACTCAGTCAGTATGTCTAAATATCAAAGTGCTTTATCCTAATATATCTAAGGTCTGATTTCCCATAATATATAATAGGAAAACCGTCAGCTTCAGTTGCAAAATGAATAACACTGACATATATCTATAACTTAATAAACACAGAATAACATCTTCATATTACAAATTTGTCCGGAGTCATATGAGATAAAAGGCTAAAAAAACATAAATTATGCTAAACTCTTTTCCTCGACAATCTTGAAAAACGCACATATTTGTAATAGCCAATGAGTCTACAAAAATCTGTCTCAGAGACTTTCAATTAATAAAAAAAATAAGAGAATTAAAACATAAATTCAACATAAAGGAATTAGTGTAAAGCTGGCAAATAGGCTTGAATATATGCAAAATACATTCTATGAGAATTGCAGATAAATTTACAAGCAACATGTACATCACAAAGCTCAAATGATTGCCTGCAAAGCGTAATGCTGAAAGCTACTTCCTGCCAAGTGCTTGGCTCTTCCAACCCTGTAATATGGGAGAAGGTCAAGACACCAGACAGGAAGGAAAAGCATCCCGAGGCGGGCCGCACAGCAGCCCAGTAAAACCATTAAAAGGCCGTGCACATCTGCTGCAAGAAGACAGCAGTGTCACGGTCTACTACCAAACACTGGTCCCCACGAGCCTGTCAGATACCGAGGCCCATTGGGGACGAGGATAGGAAAGGAGCGGTCAGCCTAATAATAGGCTACTTGAGGGCACCATGGAGTGTCTGGGTACAGGAGACAGTGCACAGACTTGAACCTGAAATGACACAAAGGAAACAGGAGGGTGAGACCTGATGCATTGCACACATATGCAAATATGTCTGGTGCTCAACAACTTCACACCTTGATGGGTCCTCCTCAATAGCAAACACCCCTTTCATGTTGATGATATTTCTCTTGTTTTCAAACATGCCATAACTCAGTGTGATCTGGGAGTTAAAAAAAAACAATGTCAGAGAACACTTTAGTGACACTAAAATAATTTTTCAAATGCTTTAATCCTCAATTGAATGAAAATATACCCATAATCCCTTGCCTCAGTTCATTATTGATATGAAACGAGTCCTCTAATTTTCAAACAATGTTTTTGTAAAGCTGGTTTCATCAACAATAATTCACAAATCGAGGAACACACTTTGATAGCGCGTTAATTTCTTATTTCTCTTATTGTTTTAATGTTTCATCTAGTACGTCATAGCATATAGCATATAGCATAGCATAGCATAGCGAAGACACATGAGCTGGGCTAAATGAGCTGAGCATCTCACCTGCTTGTGAATCTCAGATCTGGAAACCAGCTGCAGATTCTCCAGGTGGGAGTGGAACAGGTTACTGCGGGTCAGTGGAACCCCCAGCACCGACTCAATGATGTAGCCGATGGTGCAGTCGTCAGGGAGACGAATCTTCTCTGCTGTGTTCATAAAATGGCCACCACTGAGGAAATAGGTCAAACACGGGTTATGATCCATGTCCAGTATAAGGCTAACACACATGATTGTGTGACTGGTGTTCATTGTATCTCACCTTGCCCATGGACTCATTTTTAGCGCTAGACCCCGGCTCACACAGAAGCCGGCACCGCCCGTGGCAAACCAGAAGTTGACTGGTCTCTGAAATTGCAAACCGCCAGTTAGCGTTGTCACTCGACATCCGTCCGGTAGCAGGCAATACAACAGTGAAGAGAAACATCCATCTACTGTGGACATACCATTTTGTTGTCTCCCAGTCTCTCTGTGGCCTCTATGGGCCGGTCCAGGCTGGGTTTGCCAATGTACACATCCTGGGTGTGGCCATATTGGGACAGATGCTTCACCAGAGCCCTCACATTCACGTAGTTGTCATCATCTACGTGACAGAACCACCTGATGGACATGGAAGATTGTGTGAGTGCTTTGAGGCATTGTGGGTAAAGATACAATGAAACATGCAACCGCTGTGCCAATTACTTTTTTCCAGTCTCTATGAACTTGTCGTACTCCACGGCCATTTTGCAAGAAAGAGCTTGCCGGCTATGAGCTGCAGAACAGTTGGTGTTGATGGCGTGAGTCCCTATGGCAGAACAAAGAGCAGAAATAAGTCAAGATATACATGTAACATTGTCCAGAAACAAACTAAAAAGAAGATCTCTAATAATTTCATAGTAACAATTACAGAAATGATTATCCACCACCAAATTTGTACACTTACCAATTTTCTTATTCAGCTCTTCATCTTCTCCATCTGTAAAGATATATGTCTGCAAAACAAACAAAGGAAGCAACAGGTAAGTTCACTTGGTCTTGAAATGTGTGAAAACAACGTCAATAAAGTCAATCGGTGCTGTTGCCTAACGCAGTCAGTTTAGCGCCCATGCAAGTCTTTATTGCAGTGGAAAACACATTGAATTAAACAACCCCGTGTCTTCTAAAGGCCTTTTGTCCCGTGTTTCACTCTTTCCATGGCAACTTTGCAACCCACTTCCCCCCCACCACCACCACCAACCCCCACCAGAGTATCCCAGACAGAACAAAGGAGGAGGCAGAATCAAGACCCCACATGCACTCCACCCTTGTTTCCAACCCCCTGGCTAAAACCCCTGATTCCTCCGGACCCACTGCCTAGAGCGCACGCATGTTGAAGCCAACTAAAACACTGGCGCACGGCCGCCACAGCAGCAACAAAGCACATATGCCATCAGCAACAAAGATCCACGGCCTTGTCATTGTATCAGTGACATGGGATACGTGCTGAGTTCTGTGGCTGTGAGTTATGAGTCCATTGAGGGTCAGCTCTTGTTATAAATTGGTAGGACAAGAAAAGTAATGGTTAACCAAAGGAGTGGTGGCGCCACGCTTTAAAGAGCGCGTGGAGATTAGGCCTTTTCATGACGAGCTCAGACAGAGCAGGTGCGAGTGAGTGGTGGAGTGACTCTGGCAGTGGGCTGTTGATTATAAAGTTGCCTGCCCGGGGCTGTGTAACTGCCATCGTTCTCTGTTTACCTTGCACCTCAGGTGGGGCTGCACCTGCCCAACGCAATGCCGGCTTATCTACGACACGTGTCGTAGAGACCCTTCTGACGGTTTCCCCTGCGTGTTGTACTTTTAACTGCTTTGCCTCACACTGTAGGCTATACTCGTGTTTGCCAAGCAACGGACATCTTTTTTTTTTTCTTTTTTTTTTTTTTCTCTCTCCACATCTGCGGAGAAAACTCTTCACCTTGTCTCTCAACCGCTCACAGTGGAGGAACTGAGGGAGACGTTTTTGTTTGTCCGCGCGGCTCTTTTCCCTCGCTGGTTCCACGTGGCCGCCGTTGGTCCGCATTGTGGAACAAAGCGTGGGCAGATGTTGCGTGACGCTGCAGCCCTCGGCCTGTGTTTACTCAGGCAAGGGGTGTGGTTTGACCGTGTGGAGGGATCACAGAGACGCGCTGTGTGCGTTAAAATCCCGCTGAATGGACGGCCTAATCACAGAGACAGCTGCCAGAGTCGCCTAGGTACTGACAGAGCGAAAGGGGCCGAGGGGAGGGAGAGAGGATGGAGAGCGTGGGGGGAGGGAGGGAGTCTCATTGCCGATTAGCACATCCAAATCTGTGTGTGGCCATTCACCCTCCCCCCCCAAAGCCACAACCCCGCACACCCTCCCCCTCCCGCCACATACCGGCCAGGCCTCTTGAATAGAACAATGCTGTGAGATTTCATGCTGGGCGAAGTCTCTGCTGGGTACATTCTAAATATGTTTGCCAGCATTTGCATACAGCTGCAGGAGTTAAATAATGAGAAGCCCCCTGGCTATGAAAAAGGCCTCCTCTATTCCCTCCTGTATCGGTCACAGCCAAACAGTTAGCTAGTTGTACGGCACACTGACTCGCACTTTAACTACATGCATGTTCAAAACGGAACAACGCGGATGGGGACAGATGAGACGTGTGCACTGCAAGCAGGCACAAGGGCCTCCCTCCTCGCCGCAGGACAGCATGGCACGGCCCAGACTGGGTTGAGTGTGGTGCCTGGCTGGCTGTCTCGAGCGCCATGGGAAGGAAAGGCGCTGGGCTCTCCCGTCCCCTCCATCAACAACCGCCTCCGCCCAACCTTCTTCCTCCTTTTGTCCCGACCATTATGAGGCTAACAGCGATTTTTATTAGGACAGAGGACTTGTTGAGCAGATGAAGAGAGGCTGCAATCATCCCCAGCGGGGCAACGTAGTGATAGCATAAAAAGAATTAGCATTAGCATTAGCATCGTTTCTAATAGAAAGCTGTATGGTGCGTGTCTACAATATGTTGAATGCAGACGTCATAAGTCTACTGACTCTATAATGACACTTCCTGACCAGCTGGACATTCATTGTTTTTATTGTCAAGCACAATTTGATGAACTTTTAAACAAAGCACCCCCCACCCCCTCCTTCCCAAAATGCCAGCCGGTCATTGTTGGAATCTTGGCTAATTACTGTAACCACAATTAAGTAAGGAATGCATTGCAAACCACTAATAGGGTGCCGGTGCCAGCTGCCAGACATCATTAAACACCAAGTTTAGCCCTGATAGAGATGTGTTCTGAGCCATTTATACAAATCAATCTGGGAGGGTGGTGTTCAATCTGTTCCTGTTGCAGTCTTCAGACTTTGAAGTGATGTTTTTTTTATATGCATGCATGTATGTGTATGCATGTATATGTAATATGTATTGTATGTATGTATATTCATTATTAGACGTACAGAATAAGTGTGAAGTGTATATTCATTATTATAAATACAAAATAAGTGTGAATACTATTATGAATGTAACTATATATTAAATGCTATAGAACAAATTAGATAAATGTAAATCTAGTCCATTATGGAGCTCCACATATGATCTGTAATCTCCCCTGTATTCATCAGCTGATGATGGGAACCCAGCGAGAGAGGGGAGTGCAGCCATATGCACGTTGTGGGAATTCACTGCATCATGCGTCTGCTCTTAAGGGCCGCCTATTGTTCTCATACATTTGGCCACCTGGCACTCTTCCTCCAGATACTCCCATCGCTTTGTGAGCTCATGCATACCCTCCGCGTCTGCCTGTCTCCAGCCAGCTGCCTGCCTGAAGCCCTGCTGTTGCCCCCGCAGGATGGTTAACATCACTACACCATTATCATGTGCCACGGTGAGAACCTTCAGCTCCCGCAAGCTGCGTTATAGGCTGGGGTTAACGAGAGTTGATTGGCTCCTTCTGTGCGACTGTTAAGATGTACTATGCAAGTAGAGCGCAAGTATCCCTAAATGACTGTATATGCGAACGTCACCAACACGCACACAGAAAGCACCTTTCCTCTTTTTACAATCCCTGCCAAATCCAGAGCACAGAGAGGTGCTTGGCATTTAACTACAATGATTAAAGACAGTGTGAATATGCCCAAGGAAATCCATCAGACGTTTTAAATAGTGCTGAATGAAAACTCCCGAGCACTAGAAGAAATCTTTTAGACTGGACCCTGTTGTCACTGCTCTATAGCAGAGAGCGCCTTTGTGTCACCTCTCACATAGACACGCTCGGCTCCCAAGGGCCACATTTTCATACTTGACACAAACTTCCCTACGTTGTCCTTTTGTCCCCTGCATCCCCATATAGCGAAGCCCCCCCCCTTCCCCCGCTCTCCCATCCCTCACTAGGCTTGACCCAGACTGGGCTCTGGTGTTCCCATGGAGGGGGCGAGACAAGGGGTTTGGAAGGCTTTTCTTCCCCCTTCAGAAAGACGCTTTGTTAGTCCAGGAAAAGGGGGACAGCATTGCAGCGGCTGCTGTGAGGCATCCAATGCACCAGGGCATTCACAGGGACAACGAAAGGACAGGGATAATGGGGAGGGGGGGTTAGGGAGATGAAAGGGGGAAAAGAGAGAGTCCTCCTCCTCAAACTGTTCCCTCCGTTCTCAGGAACATCACTCAGGGGAATGCAATGTCACACGGCCCAGGAAACACTGTTAGAGTAGGGTTGCGTGAGCCTATTTCACGGAGGACGCAATTGTAACACTATAACTAGCTATTATACATAGCTGCATGTGATCAACTGCATATTGTTTAACGGGGCAGGCTCAACAACATCACCGTGAATGTAATACTAGCAGCTGCATACAATGAGTTGCATTGCAGCAGAACTATAGAGGTCATTTTGATACATTATTGCATGCGAGTGCGTTCAAAAGTTCTCCAAATACGCATACACAAATTACATTTTTATTTTATTCACCTGTTGCACGTTTCTTGAAATCCAGGTATCGAGGAGAAGATTTAGTCTGGACTGGTGGAACTTCTTGGTGGTCTTCACTGCGATGAAGACGTCGTTCGCGGTGATGTCCTCGGCGGGAGGTGCGTCTGCCGCGGACCTGTAGGACTGTGTGGGATTCTCAACCTCTCTCCGTCCGCGGGTTAATTTTGTAAAGTACGCAGAGAAGCCTTTCTTGGCCTGCGAGCTCTCCGTGTTCGCTTCTGCTTGGTCTGCATCGCCTTCTACAGGCCTACTCTGAAGAGCACGCGTCCTGATCTCATCTTCTACGACCTCCTCCACCTGAACGCGGTGATGCTGCGCTGCGACCAACAGCAACAGAAGGCAGAGGAACGCGGCGGCGGCGGCTACAGCGACAGCTGTCTTCTTGCCATTGTTTTTTAACATGATTAAAACCTAAATCTATTTAAAAAATGCTAAACTTTATGTAGCAACAAAGCAAAATCCAAAAGCAAAGTCCATATGGTATATTCTCAAAAAGAGCAACAAACAAATCACGCGGTTATCCCTTGTGAGTGCATAGCTCAATAATAAGCAGACCCCTGTTGTAAGAGGCTATAAGTTCCCAACCTAACCACGCCCCCTGGGCGGTCGTTTGGAGGTAGCATGCAAACATGTTGGCAGCCTTTGCTTGCCTTTAAGTGGCTACCCGAAAAGTGACGCACCGGTTGGGCGGAGTTTACATCATTAGATTTGCTTGTGAAATGTGCGCTTGCCTACGCGTCTCCATGTGCATGCTTGCTTGTTAATTGGTGATTGTGTGTGTGTGTGTTTGTGCGTGCGTGCGTCCGTGCGTGCGTGCGTGCGTGCGTGAGGGAGAGAGAGAGAGAGAGATGATCACAGAATATCCAAACTCTTGTTATCAACAGTATTTAACCACTTATACTAAATTCGAAATTAAAATGTGGTGCCATTAAGTTGTGCTGTGTTATTTCTAGATGTAGTCGTTTGAAATATTATTGAATTATTATTCAAACAACACTATATGCAATACACTATTATAGTGGACTGCTGCTCTTTTTTCATTGTTCTTCTCTGACCTTGCACTTTCCTAAACACTTATAGTCTTGCACCTCCAAGGGCCTTCTGGTGGTGAAAGCCTGCAAGCTCCATTAGACTAGCATGCAGCTGCCAGACAGACAGTCTTACCGCTGAGGTAGCAAGCATTGTCTGGCCTGAAATCACCTCATATCATTTCCAAGGTTTCCAACAGAATGATCTTGTCTTTCTCCTGCAAGTCTTTTATTTCTTATTTTTTTGACATGCAGGACCTTGACAGGGTCTTTTGTTCACCTTTTGAAAATTTCCTAGGCAGCTGAAAACAGCTACAAAAACATAACATAGAGGGGTTGTCATTTTAGCATCTATTTATTAGGGATGGCACCGATACGATACTGAGATCGGAAATCGATCCGATACTGACTTAAATAGCTGGATCGGAATAAGTGACAATTGGACAGTTGTAACCGATCCATGTGGCTAATCCAATTACATTCAGCCATGTCTAACCTACCTAGGCCACACTATCAGCAGCAGGTTTATAAAATGCATCTAAGTCCTAAAATAGAGATTGGCTGTCATTTACTTTGCAACTTAACTTAAAACTTAATTTAACACTGGAATCGGATCGGTACTCGGTATCGGCCGATACCCAAAGTGCCGGTATCTGTATCGGTATCGGGACTGAAAAAACTGGATCGTGCCATTCCTACTATTTATCATCATCAGCTCTTTTAAGATTTTCAAGGCATTTGTAACCTGACATGCCAGATGGGTTGTTGTCACAACTCCATCTGGGGAGTCGTATGTTGAAACAACTTGTAAAGGGCAGGTACTTTCAAAAAAATACTTGGCAATTGATTGGTCGTTTTCGCTGTTGGCAAACATAAACCACACCCATATAGCTATCAACGACGTTAATTGGAAAGTTCAGATGCTACTCGGACACATTCAAAATAATTATAAGGCTTTCCAGACAGAAATTTAATTTAAGCATTGTCACTCACAAGTGTGTATCCGTAGTTTTCGTTAGTGCACTGCTTTACAAAATTTTAAATTAAACATTTATTTTAAGCATTAATTAACCGCCTACACATTTTACAGATTTATAACACCTGAAAACTACTAAGTACTAGTAAATTCTTTACTTGTCAAGTAGACGGGTACTGACAGTTAGCCAGCACTATGTTCCAGACTTTACATATGTATAGGCTGGCTCTGCGAGACTATAATGAGGACTGAATTGTATCAGCGCCGTGCTCTTCTTATTCAATCTTGTTTTCATTTAGAAGAGGCCCAGACATCCACCTCATCCTCCCTCCTCCCTTTCCCCCATGACAAACGTACAAAGAATTCCTCTGAAATTATATCCCCTTTATTGAGGGAAGCCCAGTTCCTCTACAGAGTGGCCACAGACCCACAAATAAATGCCACATTTCCTCCACTGATCACATCAAACACATAAACAGCATAGCATAGCAGACCAAATATTCATCACTGCAGTGAATAGCAGCATGCTGCTATTTATAGACCCTTTTGTATGGGTTATGATGCACATACTGCACGTACAGGTTTCTGGGTGTTCATCCCACCAAGACATCTTAATCTCCATCACCTCCTGTGCACAGACCACAGAAGCTTCAACACATGCATACATCTGTGATAGATGTGACTTTGAGCGATGTACTTGATATGCTCTGTAGGTGAAAACATGGAACACATTAGACTCACGCGTACATTTTCTTTTTGAATTCACAATATTTATTCTGTGGTGGGCTGTTTCCGATTCAGCAGGATGTTGCTGCTTTTAGCACGTCAACATTCATTTTTCTGAAAAGAACAGTCCGTAGGGGGTTTGTTGTGCTGTGTGTGTGTGTGTGTGTGTGTGTGTGTGTTCAAATGTGTTAAGAAGTAAGACATGGTGTTTAGATGTTCCTACTGTACTCTGTTCATTAGGTGTTTCTCAGAGAAAGAGTTTGTGGCTCTATGGGTCAGAACTAAGGAAAGGTCATGGCTTCTGTTTATATTCCCAGAGTGGACAGACAGATTGGATTACAAATCACACCAGATTTGGGAGTCTTGGGACCACGCACACACTTTAGAAGTCGGCTTCAGTTTAATGGTCTTCTCGCAAGATGCTCTCAGTGGACCATCATTCTCAATGGTTTCTATAGAGCCCATAGTATGACAACATAGGTAGAATAGGTTCATTGTTGACAAATGGGTCACATGGATCTATATCTGTCTCTTCACAGATCTTGTCCAAGCTTTTGGAATTGCACAATTGCAACAGTATAGCAAAATCTAAAATCTCAACTGTATATTATTTTATTATAAAAAATATAGTCCCTGTATACTGTAAATGAATGCTTAATGTGAATTTTGTGAGTTTGCTATGGTAAAAATGACTTAAGAATATCATCAGAATAAAGTGTTTGAGTTGATTTGAATCTCCAAGCAACGTCCGGTTGGGGAAGATGTCCTATTTTACAACAAAGTGGGCCCAGTGTCCCTGTTGTTAAAGACGAGTCACTCTTACATGTCCTTGTCATGAATAATAGGTTCTAACACATCTATTAGCATAACCGTTTAGTCCTGCTAATCTCCCCTGCTTTTGCCCTACTTTCAATCATTTGGCGGTATGGTTCTCATCGTGCATTCCATTGTGTCAGCCTCAGTTGTCCTGGGAACAACACATGATTGGCATGTTTAAATTGGGATGACTGTGGTTTGGTCTTGTCTTCACAGAACATCAATGTAGCTAGTGGGGCTGTCCCCATTATCAACATATAGTCTAGACCGGCATGTTTCCCTGTTTGGTTTATTGTTTTTCTCCTCTGCACAGGGAGGTCTTTATATTGGTGTGTTTCATGTGGAATATATAGATGTGCACATTGTGCAGTGATTCGATCTCTCTGTGCAACATAGTAGAAGAATAGGGCTGTGGGATTTGATATTGTGTAAATGACAGGGCAGGCCAATGCGTGACACTCTCAAGGGAGGCAGAGGACTATACCTCTGCTGTGAGAGACATTCTGAAACAGCTGAGATTACATGTGGTGTTTGTTATGTGGGCGTTAGGTACACTGTGTGAATACCTTTGTTTCAATAGAAAGAGACAAGAGCCAGGAAGGTTAGTCCAAATGAATGTACCTCAGCTATTCCTATTACCATGGTGATATACAGCTAATTCAGATGGGGTATATCTTAGTGGTAGAGCATTTGACTATAGATCAAGAGGTCTTTGGTTCAAATCCAGATGCCCCCTTTCCTTTCAATGTTCTTCGCAAAGTACCGAAGATGCCGTTATCGTACTGGATGAAATCCCCATAATAATTACAAAGACACATTTTCTTACATTTTTAAATCATTATATCTACTGTAACCCAAGCTCTTCGTTAGAATAATGCATTGGTAAATTCCTCAAATATAATTCTCTCGTTGGCCTCCTATCAGTGACAGACTCTGAATCCTGAACTCCTTCAAGTCAATCACAGGTGAAAGGTTAACCTTGAATCTCACTCTTGAGAGTGGTCTGATATTTGATCTGTTTGGAAAAAAACAGATCTCTTTGACCCCCACGGCCTTTCTGGCTTCTGTACCCTAAAGCCCCATTAGCGCGAGCCTGAGCTCTATCATTCTGCTCACTTGTGAGCCTATACACAACGGTAACAGATGAACCAAACCTTCAAGTTCAGATACCAACACAATTAGTATTATCCTGCCACATCTGCAATCCATTAAAAATCCAGTTGCATGTCATTTAAGTTTTCTCTACCGCAGGTCTTTTAACAAGCAATTTATATTGTAAACACATTAAAGTCCAGGAAAATTACGCATTCTCAGAGGATTTAGGTTAATTGTATATATTCCATTTTAAAATGCAAATACATTAAGTGTCTGTTGTTTGCGCTTGGATGTGTTGTCTTTAAATGATCTGTGCAAAACATGTTTTCTTATTGTTTACCATGAGGGAGTTCAAGGAGCGAGTGGGGTTATACAGAGGAGGCCAAAGGAATTAAGCCAGATAACGTAAAGCAGATGTGACTGTAGAGCAGTAAAATACTTTACAGCCATGTGGATATCAGGGCGAGACAATACAGTAAATACAGACTAATGACTTAACTAGTCAAAAACAGAGTGCTACGTTTACAACAAAAAAAGAGAATTCGAATGCAAAAACCTACATCTGAAATAAGTAGCAGTTCGCAATTTAAAACAGCATTATTTATTAGATTTCTATATTTGGGTTCACTACTTTCATCTTTCTTAAAATTAGATTTCATACTTTACTAAGATAATTAAGTAAATATATGTATATAAACTATATAAATATACAGTTTAGTGGTAGGATTCATCAGACCAAAGATTAATGTGTTGTGGTTGGAATTATCAGGCAACATTTTTTACATTTACAGATGCATTACAATCCCTTCATTGAATTCCCTTTAAGTATTGGGAAGCTGGTCTTAAAGATATCCAAGCCACCTCTGTGGAATTAGAACTTGGTATTACAAGACAGGAAGGTTAATAGCATTCACATTTGGCACACTGAGCACACCACCTCCCCGGAAAGTACTTCCACCTGTGTCAATGTTCACACACACACCACGTCTAACCAAATACTGTACAATATTCAAACACAATCAGACTGGCCAATGGGGCGGACTAAGGGAGTATGCCCTGTACTGCAATTAAGATTCTGGCAGCAGCCTTGGCCCAGCTCCAGTGAGGTAACTGGAGCTGCTTCTAAGTTCTACCCTGTCCTGCATGGAGGGTCCAACTGGCCTGATCCTCTCATATTAAGTGGATTAGCAGAGGACTTGTTCTACTGACAGGCTTCGTCAAGGGAAAAAAAAAGGATTTAGCAGGTTTTTCCCTGTAAGAGTTCAAACTTGTGTGTGTGTGTGTGTGTGTGTGTATCTGTGTAGGGAGGGGTTGTTAAAAAATATTCTAGAATGAAATAAAATAATCTATTTTTTAAAGGGACTCTCATCGATTCATGTGTAGATTTACCCATGTGGTGGAGACCAGTGTTGTTGTTTTGGTTTGACGCTCTGAGAGGGTGTGAGTAAACTGGTTAAACTCTTCTCCACTCCTCCCCCACTAGCGCTCATTGGCTGACACTTTCTGCTATCCCCTCGCCACACTATTGAGAGTGAGTTATGGATATGGCCGCAATACACCACAATCAAGAAGTACATTTAAAGATTATTTTAAATGAACGTGTTTGTGTGAGAAAAGTAATTTATACTGATTAGCTTTGGCAATACGATGCTTAGCTGACCTCGTTCAGCATCAGGCTTGTTTGGTTCTTGTATTGTCCGTGGGAAAGCGCAGTATTATCGCCGGTTACAAGGCTTTTGATTTCCCCTGGGAGAAATCAGCTAGGAGGTTCGTATCGGGCCCGGCCTTTGCATGGTTCATTATTTAACCGGGATACAGCAGCTCAAGTTACTGACGCCAGGATGAGTGACCCAAAGGCCCAAAAAATGATACCCATAATGTCTTGACATTATTGACCACTATTATTTGTTTCTATTGTGCACCAAAGTTACCAAGAATTCCCCTCTTATATTTCAGAGGTATTCACAGCCCTAATACTGTGTCTATACTGGACTGAAAGCGTTCCGCTATAGGGCCACATTCCAAAACCAGATCGGTCTCTACCCTGCTAGTGTTTGGCTAGACGAGAGGCAGGTGTCCTGCCCGGCCTTCTCTCCTTCAGAAGTCTGCAGCCCCTCACCCCTCGCAGATCTCTACACAGGCGCCATGCTAATCAGTGTTTAACAGGACGCCGTCTGTGGCCCTGCCCTATCGCGCTGCCACAGTTGTAGATGTGCCAGAGATCACAATGTGCACAAACAGGCCTGACTTCATGGTCACCACCCCATTGTCCTCTCCAACCCATCTGCAGATGCTGTCCCCACATCTTATTGTATGCCGGCGCTATGCCTGGACATGTTGTGATACTACACTATAGCCTCTTTTTGCTGGCTAACACTGCGCTTTGAAACCCATTCATTCCTACGGCGTGCGCCACGCAACAGTGATTTTGCACCGCGCCGAGCAAAGTGCGGGTGCAGCAACTGCGCGCCTCTGAGGGCAGCGCGTTGCGCTTGTCTGAAAGGGCTTTTATGCTGCCTTTAAGTGCTTGTCGTAAGCTCCTATTTCCATGTTTGGAACTCGTAATTACGACTTGACACGCGTTGAAGTGGCTAACTGGCTCTAAGTCAATAGAACAAATAATGTTAATTTGTCAAAAACATCGTTTTTATGGCTGATGTTTTCTAAAACAACATATTTAAACATTTATATAGTATCTGTGAATTAAGGTTCAACAATCACATTCATTTCAATCAGACTTTGTTGAAGCATTGTCACATGCACACAATGTATTGTATAACAGGAAATAGCAGGTACTGACGCATTACATTCCGCCAATTATTGTTTAGTACTTGGCAACTCGGGTATCATAGACAGTTTTGAGTTTCTCACTAGTCATTATGACTTTGACCATTCATGTGCTAGGAACTCATAATTACTATATTTCATGAAGGCCACATTACTTTATTCTATTGTTGGGTGGGTCTCACAATGTTTGCCTTGACCCAGTCACAGACAAATGTAGCCCTATAGCTTTACAAACTCCTTTTAAATAAGTGCACAGCTATCCCAGGTGTTAGAAGTGAGGAGCGATGTAAGACAAAAACAAGAGGAAATTAGACAATGATTAACCTCTCTCATACAGAAGCACGCCACACTTCCCTGGCATCTACAGTTGTTGACTGTAACAGAAAATGGGCATGCAAGCTACAGCAAACTTGTTAGGTCAGTTGGTGACAGCCTGGTATCTTAAGGGTTTGTGGGGTCTATTCACCAAGAGTGGCCCCAGTTGAGGTCACACTTGCTCACTGGCCTTTTCCCACAACCTCCAGGCACCTTGGAGGAAGTCATCCATGCCTAACTGTGCTCTTTAGTCAAAGGCTGAATGTACAAGTTGTCACAAAGGTTGGCTGCTGCGAGTGCAGTATTAGCAAAGCACATGCTCCCCTTTCACAGAGAAACAATGTGCCCCATTGTGCTGGTACAGAAGTGTCCATTTTGATTTAAAAGGGGGTCTCACCAGCAAAACAAAGCAGATACAACACAATATCATAGACCACAGAGCGTACAAAGAGACACTTCAAAACCAGTACAGCACCATCAAAATGAGGCCAACATTTTATACTTTTGGTCAGGATTAGAGATAGATTAAGAAAATAAAATATACAAAGCAAAAATTATTTTCAATTCAATTAAATATGCTGACCTCTGTTTTTAACAAGTCTGTACAGTGAATGATCATAATATCACATATAAGCTAATGCATTAAATAATCACGCAAACTTAAGGAGAGACGTCTGTATGAGCAGTTTCAAGGCTTCATCCCGTCTTCTTTGACAAAGTATCGTAATTGCATTAAAATAGGATGCAACCCATCTTTAAATAGGACATTGTTTTGACTGTTTCTGTCTCTCCACCATTGAGACAATGGTAAACATCCTCAAGAGATCTAAACTGGCCACCATTATACAAGAAGAACAAAGCTAGACATTAGACTAGTGGCTTTAAAGAAGTTGAATTGTGACACTTTCATAAAAACGTTTATTATTTTTATTTTATTTTATAAAATATACATACAACTTTTCAATAGTAGCCAATTCAGGGTTGTGGCCATAAATGAGGAATAACACAAGATGGAAATCTTGGCCAATAACAAGAAAACCATTCAAATGTCTATTCTGTCTATTTTGAAAATGTGTCTTGCTTTGGTAGTATTTGTTGTCCATTTCCTTTAATATAAAAATGTTCTTGTAAAAGGCTGACATTTTGCAAAATGACTGGTCGGTATTGTGACACAAGAAGCACCAGCGTTACAGGCGGGAAACCTGATTTGACATGGTTTTCTTCTTTGCAACGTGCTCAGAATCAGATTGTTTAAGAGGAGTCCTTGAAAGGGATGTTTAGGGGCTTCCAGCAAAATGGGGAGGGTGTCGGAGCCGTGGATCTCCATTCTTCTCATTATCCAAGTCGCCATTTTATGTGGAATGAAGGCCATCCATCAGGAGCCCTATAGGTCTTTTACAAGTGGAATAAAGGAACACAGTGAACAGGCCTGTCAGTGGGCTGCAGAGACAAGGGAGACAACAGATGTGTTAAACACAGCCAAGTCCCTCGCAGAACGTTGAGGTAGAGGTTGCATGATCTTTAAAAGGCAGCTTTATGCTAATTGCTGAATGGACTCTGAATAGGAGTCTTTTCTGCCTTCTATTAGTGAGCACATCACCAAGAAGTGCACAAACAAGGCTTTCCCTGAAGTCATACAGGTTACAGGGACTGAAACGATACTGCTTAATAGTTTTAGGTATATATTACAACCATCGTTTGTTAGAAATAATACATTTCAAAAGTGTTAAAAGTGAAGCTTCGGCAATTTGTGGTCCCAGACACCAATAGGTAATATGGGTGAATGATGCTGGGGCCAGGCTAATAGCGTATGTATTCCTGTGGGAATTTGAGGTACTGTAAAGTTCAGCATCAATTAAAATGGTTATATTTGTTATTTTGATACAGTAAAACAAACCAGTACCACATTTTCCTTGTTCTTTCCTTTCCTTTCCTTTAATTTCCTTTCCCCAGTTTACTGTTATTCATATCTGTTGCTTTCCATTCTTCATCCAACCACTAAGGGTTTGAATTTGAATTTGCTGTCCATCTGTGATTCAGAAGGGGGCGGGGTTAAGGTCCCTGCATCAAAATCCCAGCGTAGACAATGAGAGCTTGGCGTAGAGAGCCCGAGGCAGGCCATCTGCCACAGAGAGTGGGGTCCTATTGTCACTATTGTGGAATGCATGGGCAGATTGACGAGGGCCTGTGTGATTCCTTTAGGGCCTTGCAAGGCAGCATACAGCCAAGCAGGCCCAATGAATGTCACAGGGAAACCCTGTTCGCCGGGGTGACATAAAGGTCCTTTACCTAACTGGTGAATGTCTTAATAATGTGATGGAAGGTGCGGAAATGTTCCAAACAAACACACTACAACGTTTGTGTTGTTTTTAATGCTAATTTACATCTACATTTTACAGTTTCTTAGTAAGCTAACTGTAAGCTTATATACTTTTAGTCATAGGAAATATCTCTTCATATTTAGATAGATTACCTTCTACACAGCCCTGGCTCTGTATATAAGAACAAAAACAATGTACTGCAGTCCCGCACACAACAATGCGATAGGCTTCACAATGTGTTTCAATGTGTGGGACTGAGCTTCTGATGGAGTTTGTTTTGATTTGAGCTCGATGTTAGCAAGAGTTCTGGAGAATGATTAATCCTGAAGACACATGTTCACTGCAGTCCTGAGAAACAGTCCTCATACATTACTGTAAGTGGAAGATTTCAAAAGAAAATATTTCAAAAGATTCTCAAAAGAATTTCAAAAGAATCTCAAAGGCTGTCTTGTCACATCAAAATTGTGTTTCTTTCCTTTTTCAACACAAGAAAAAAACATATCCAGTGCAGTGTATAGTTTTATTTCTAAGGAGACTTTTGTGTCAGTTGCCAACTCTCAAAATGGTGCCGTGTGTGCACATGTGCGCGTGCGTGTGTTTGTGCGCAGGCTTCAGTCTTACCATGTCGTCGTGGTGATGCTCGTGCTCGTGTGGTGACCTCTGACCTCAGCAGGCGTGTGTGGCGCTAGCCTCTTTGGCGAAGAGCTGTACTGTGGGGGATAGGTCAGCCGTGGGGGTCCAGAGGAGGTCCAGAGGGCTGCACAGGACTGATCCCCAAGGGAAAGTGTGCTGCAACTGGGAAATATTCCCACAACAAGAGGCAACGATGGTCGTTTCCACGGCAACCTGTTGCTCCGTCAGTAAGGCCCGTCTGTTCTCCTCCGTGAAGTACGTGTGGAGCCCTGGGACTCCCTGACACAAAGTGTCTCTATTCAGCTTGTGCCGGCAGACTATTTGTGCCACAGTGACATTTTGATTGCCCACTGCTTTGTCCCTGACCTATTCAACGCATTTCAATGCTTTTCATAGCACAGAAACGAAATAATCCACCAAACAGCATATGGACTATCGGCGTCCAATCCATCGCCAGTAAGCCATGATGTTATCTGCACAAAGTGGTTCAGTATGGGCAGAGTGTGGTGTATTCCAGTGGCCAACAATGTGGTTAGCAGACACAGGGTTGAATTCAAAGCTAACAAGCAGGGAGAGGGTAGCTGTGGAATGCGATGCGTGTGGACGGTTTCAACATGGAGCTTCAAAGCCGCAGGGTGCCAAACACATGAGACAGAGATTAAAAGCACAGCTTGTTGTCCTGTCTGTTAACTGCGCCGGATGCATTTCCTTTGAGGTGATAGTTGCAGAGCTGGCCCTTGTCTACTTATATCAGTACGCAATAAATGGGTAATAAACTATTCACATCAATAGCTTGGAAGATAGACCACACTCCCTGGTGAGGTCATAATGTCGGAGGCACAGCACCAGACCACATCCTTATTCAGGCAGAAATAAATATGGGAGTAGATTATTCAACTCATCGTCAAGCCATCTTCTATATGTCTTAGTTATCTTAGAGGGAAATATTGTGCTTACTAGCCAGGCAGCGCCCAGTGTACAAAGGTTGCAATGTCAACCATATGATCAATTATTACAACTCAACACCAGTGCATAATAAACAACAAAGCCTTTGCATGTGAAACTGTTTCATAAATTTGCTGTTAAATTATTAGGGTATAATGCAACAGTTATGCTATAAAGAATTATAAAAAATAATATATGAATGCATGCAAGACGTTACAGCCTAATGCAGTTGAAAATATATTAATTTACTTTCCACACTAATGCAAATGAAAATATATGAATGCAAAACTGTCTGTTACGCTTTGCGCAGGTGAGTGTGAACCCCCAGAGAACAGGCTTTAGACCATAGGATTTTATGTCAATATT
>JAODTR010000023.1:881469-893384 GCA_025399935.1 Amblyopsis rosae | reverse complement strand
GCCCATTTTTGACCTTAGCCTGACCTTTGACCTTTTGAGGTGACCCCACCAAATTAAGTGTCAGAGATGGTGAGACCATAGGCTACTTGTGTGCCAAAATTCCCAACTTTTTACCACACGATTCTAGGGGTTGCCATTGACTTCAATGACAGAATAATAATAATAATAAGAAGAAGAAAACGTACAATAACAATAAGGGCTTCGCCCCGAAGGGGCTAGGCCCTTAATAATAATAATAATAATAAAGCCAGGCCGCAGTACACATGTGACACCACTAGAGTGTAGTGTCACACCTATATAAACCTTTATGACTTTCAAAATGCACACATTTGTTTCTACAACTTTTGTTGTCTTTTATAGAAATAATTTACATTTATATAAATATAAAAATGCATATTTTAAAGAAAGGGTGTGACGCTGACATTAGTTTTAAGCAATCAACTGGGCCAAGCAGAATAGATTGCAATTCATTCAACTACCGGTAAACACAAACTACTCAAGAACGAATACAGTGGGATGTGCAACGATGCAATCAGTAATGTTCACAATGGCTGTAATAAAACAACACATGCTTTAGTGTAGCCTGTCATAATCACAGACCCAACCAATCTATTCAAGGTGTGCCAGGAGGCAGCTGGGCCAACTGTGCTTCGTCTCAGCATAAGCTCAGGTGTGCTTCATGAGTGTGATGATCCTCACTCCACCCCCAGCTTTCAGTGGCGACCACTCCTCAAACAGAAAAGGGAACGGGCGGCTAGAAAAATAAAGTGGGTATAGTTCTTAAACCCAGCAGATGAGAACGAAACTGCACGCAGCCATGTCTTCTACGTCTTTTAATTCTTTCACTTCATTCACCGAGGATTTGTTTTGTTCCATCTGCCTTTGTATTTTCACTGATCCGGTCTCACTTCCATGTGGTCACTCTTTCTGTAGGGAATGTATTAGAACCGCTCTCAGCCTAAAGGCAAACTGTCCTTACTGTCAGGTGACCGCGCCAACTGAAGAAACGTACTTTGCTACAAATTACATTCTGAATAGCCTCGCTGAAAAAGTTCAAGCTGAAGAGACTCTGATGCCCAAGAAGGTAAGTGATCAGGCCACAGGGTTTTTATTAAGTTATTTTTTAGTCTCTCAAAACTACCACTCAAAAATTTGGTTGTTTTCTGGCTAAAAGTAGCTATATCGTCTCTCATAGCTTCATACATTAAATATAATGCACATTATCTACTAAGTCTACTTGCGTTCTCACAAAATAAAATGTTACAGGCTACTTTGGTTAACCCAATACTGAGGCAAAAGCGAAGCTTCCCATACATTTAGCTTTTCATCCCTTCACGCGAGTCATACTTTATGTAATCTACTATAATTTCTGGTTTTTATTTGTACAGCAAATGAGTGTCTGTGAAAATGTTAACTGCTGTAAATTTAAGTTGCACAAGTGATTATTTTATGGTAAACTTGGTGCTTATGTCACTGAACTGGTAGGCCTGTGTCTCTAATATGATTTTTGTTTTGTGTTCCTTCCTCGTATCCATCCTTCTGAAGATCGCGTACATGTGTCCTGAACACGGCAAGAAGCTGACACTATTCCGTGTAACGGACAAACGGATCATTTGCATCATGTGCATGGATGGCAAGAGACAAGAAGAGATTAAGCCAATTAAAGAGGCAGCTGACTTCCTGAGGCAACAACTTGAGGATGGTTTTAAAACTCTTAATGATGATATCGTTGCTATACGAACAATGGCCGACACACAGAAAAAAACAATATCTAATGCTGAAAATGAGTCCAATGATCTGCAGGATGAAATTATTGACCAGTTTGATGTGTTGCACCAGTTCCTTGATGATAAACAAAATGATCTTACCTCTGAACTCGTGCAGAAACGTAAGGAAGCTGTAGGGAAGATGACTATAAGGCTAAAGATCATGGACAAAGCCTTGGACGATGCTAGAAGGGCCGAAGCAAAAGTGAAGTTTGCTCTAGATATATCTGACCACCAGGGCTTCCTACAGAGTTGGTATGACTGTGTCAAGACAGTCCCTGAAGCCTCATTCAGCTCCAGAGCACAAGGGCTTCAGGTGTCCACGGAGTCATTCTCCATGGGGCCTTATGAAAGTCACCTGCAGTTCTTCGTGTGGAAGGAGATGCTGCAGGTGATAACATCCCTGCCAACATGCATCTCCCTCAGAGGAAACAATGCAAACATCAGTGTGTCTGACGACGGGCGCACTCTCCTGTGTGCTCCCAAAACCCCCCTGGGTAATGGAAATGGTGGGTATTACACTAATAAATATTCTACATCGAGTACCAAACTATTCACCTCAGGCCAACATTATTGGGAAATTGAGGTAGGAAAAAGGGATTTCTGGGAACTAGGGGTAGGAAGGAATCTCTTGAGGCATAAAGGTGAAAAACTTTATGCGATTCACGGCCTAGTCGCTAAACAACTTCCCTACAAAGGCTGCCCTCGTAAGATTGGCGTTTACCTTGACTGTTCCTCAAAGCAACTGTCCTTCTATAACGCAGATGACATGGAACTCATTTATACCAAAATGCCATGTACCATGTCTTTGCCACAACCAGCTTATTTTAACATTAAAAACTGTGGACCTCCAAACCCCATGACAGTGTGCTGGTACTGAATACTGTCTAGTGAGTCTTTAGGCAAAGAAGGCATGGAAGTGGAAAATTGTGTACAGTAACATAAGACTGCCTGCTGTGGTGAGTGGGATATTAATGTTTTCTGTAGTCAATGTGGTATTGGTGTTCTGTCTGTTGAATTGCTAGTAGGAACCACATTTTTGTCCAGACCCGTTAACGCGTAGCCTAGCCTGGGTAGTCCACCAGGTCATGACCCCCATGTGTTTGTCTACCTGGCCCTTATTTATGGTATTTTGTTCCCTTTTTTTATTTTAATGTGCCATGTTTGTAAATTGTGTAGAAATAATAAAGATGAATTTTTAAATTAAATCTACATCTGGTCCTGATCCTTTGAAACCCTGTGTGGATAGTTCTGCAGCCTGTGCTGAAGTTTGTAAAGGTAGCTGATAGTATTGCCCTAAATGGTTCACTGGAGATTTGGGTTTCTAGTAACTTTGCGTGCGAAGATGCAGGTCAGTTACTTTATAAACATTTAGCTTGTAAGTCTATGTACTACAACCTTTACCATCCTTACCCATCTTTATTGCATTATGTGAGCAGGTTAAAGGGGTGTCCATTTATCTTGAAAGACGTGGCGGTGCTGACTTTATGCTGTATTAAAGGCTGTACACACAAAATTGACTTTGTCTTGACTACCGACAGAAAATAGACCATGTTGGGCAAGGGGTCACGTTGACTTGTACATACCAGCAGATCGGTGTGCAGCAGTAAAACAATTGTCAATGATTCAGCAGTTTAACGTATTTTTTTTTTTCGTATCGTGCTGTTTGCTCACTAATACAGGATTGGTCCCCTGAACAGCTAACATGACACTAGCTACACAGACCACATGCGCAGTAGCTTCACATGATCTGATAAGGCAGGTGATTCAGGCACATGTATGGGTTTTGACCATCAGTCACTTGACTCTTCCATTTTCAGTCTGCTAAGGCCTAGAACTTAACTGAAATTAAATTAAATATAGACCTACATCAGTTTAAGTTTTGCTTGGTTCTATTGTGTAACAATAGACTTGCGTAGTCAGGAACTAGTTTCTCTCATAACAGGTATTGGCATCAACAACTTGTACCAGATACATCTATATAGACACAATGTACATTTGAGCTTCAACTCAAAGCAGGCAATACTATCCCTAAATTATAAACCTTTCATGTCTCCGTTTTGTCTTAAACTGGCTGTACACGACATGGGGTGTTTTTGCATTCTGACTGGATATTGTGATTTAAGATGATACATCCATCCATACAGTGGCCTACCACTCTAAAATCAAGATATATATATATATGCAAAACATTGTTTGGCAAATAAAATGTTAGGATGAAAACTGTACTAACCTGTACTTTCATGCCTCTGTACACAAATGTGTACTGTCCCATATTAGGCAAATCATACTGTCCCACTTTAAGAAACTTTCTGTAAGTGGGACTATAGTAAATCTAGGCTATAAAAATATCCAATGCATATTTTACAAAGACTATATATGGACGAACATATGAAAACATCCTGATGTTTGCAGGTTTATTATAATTATAAAAAGTACATACCCTTAACATTTGTCTCAAATCTGTCATTGACATTTGGGGTGGTCTTTACAAGCTTGACAAGTTTTAAATCTGTAACATCCGAATCTGACTGGACATTAGAGAAAGCATGTTCTATATAATTTTACTATAGGAACGTTTAGCCTAAATTTTATTTATTTAGTTTAGCTGTAACGTTCTAGATGAGAAAATGTAGATTGTAATAGTTTAGATATATTTAGTCTGGCAACATCCATGTTTAAATTTAAATTAGAATCTTAAATCCAAGCATAACTTAAGAGTTAAGTGATAGTGCCTGAGTGATGCCCAAAAATTAATGCCTTTCAATCTAACCTTTAGTGTATAGACTAATTTATCATGTGACACAGGTAGTGAGGTGTTATGAAAATTATACAAGTTTAGTCTAGTCTCTGTGGCAGTACAACCAGCCTGCAGTTGCCATGTTACACCATTAGAGTACTGTCATACCTCTGTAAATGTAACATTTATAGGTACCCCATCCCATCACTAGCCATGTATTGCACAAAATTGCCTCCAGATGTTTCATCCTGTAACTGCATCTGTAGAGCAGGTTCAGTCTTTAAGCTTTTAAAATGTACATTATCATGGTCCTCACTTTAGACTAGTTTCTTGAAATTTTACTACATGCCCAGGTGAGGGATAGGCTATATTAAAGTATCTTTAACCACACGTGTAGATCCTAATCCTAATTAGTAAACTTTGCATTTGTAAAGTCATTGCAGCAAATTACCGTATAGCCTTTTAAGGTACCATTAGTTACACCTCAATATTAAAGCCAAAACTGCATTCACAAATGCTTTATTGTATCTGCTACATAGGGTGAGAAATGTCTTTTAAAGCAAACTTTCAAGATTTAGGGAGTCATTTCACTTAGTTTTAGTCCTTAATTGGGTAAATATTATGAGAAAAGTGTACCCTATACTGTGAGACATGGAACCGTTTGTGCTTAAGAGGGAGCAAGAAGAGTTTACAGAACGTTGTTTATTTTGACAGTACTACAAGCTGATCCAAGTCACCCATCGTGCACTTAAAATTTCTGGAACTGCTTCTTCGCTCCTGCAGCCTTTGTAACTTTGAGGACGTTGAACCTTACGGTTTTGCTGAGTGGTCGGCACTCCCCAACAGTCACAATGTCCCCAACGGTTACGTCTCTGCAAAAGAAAGACACTTAGAAAAGAGAAGTGCACTGCCTCACCATTTACATGGCAGTTTAGATCTCTGCATCAGTGTTGCCATTAAGGCAGTGTCGTCAAAACCTGGAAGGCTTGGAAGACCATCGTGAGAAAGACATCTGCAGCAACAAGGCTTGTTCAAGTGAAGGCAAACAAAAGATCTGCTGCACTTTATTCACAATGTACTTTGCCAGCTGAGGTAAACACATTGCAACATATTGTACATCTTGAGTTTGTTGTTGTTGTTGTTGGGCATTTAACGTTAGTTAAAACTAGGATTGCAAAGGGTCAAAACATTCCAGTTTTCCTTGGTAAAACAAATATCGGAATTTTGCTTAGATTTATCAACTTGATCTTTTAACAGTGAACCTTTATTTGGGATGCAGCAATTATATGGCGTGTGCACATTTTGTTTTATCAATCGCAATTCAGCTTAATTGCAATCCTTTGCACGTCCATCACATGTACAGCTGATTCCCAGGATCTCGCACAATGCGACGCCATTAAGCCTATATTGACGCAGACTCAAAGTGAATTAACCTTAAACACATGCTAGCATCCACATGGTAGCATAGCTAGCAGAGATAATACATTTTAAATTATTTAAATGCTTTACTGTAGGCTACAATAGCATGTTTGTTTCCATTGTAAGTATTTAATGTTTGATTATTTCAAGGAAATGTTTCTTACCGTATATGGTAACTGCAAAACATGTGCGTGCATACATTTAAATGTAATCTCACAAAGAGTTCCCATTTTAGAATTATGAAGATGTGCAACCCCAGTCATAACCATATATACTTAAACTAGTATGTTAGTACCTGAAGCATGGTGACAGATGTACAGACATGTTCTTGTGCCTCTTCTCAAAGCGGTTGTACTTGCGGATGTAATGCAGGTAGTCACGCCTGATAACAATAGTCCTCTGCATCTTCATTTTGGTCACCACACCTGAAATATAATTACAGCTCATCTTAAAAACATGGCCAATAACTGATCAAGTATATGAACACTTGTAACAAGACTGGATGAACAGTACAATCATAGGGATCTTTAAGGCTGTTATTAGACTGCATCAGCTGTGCCATTAAGGCATTGTCGTCAAAACCTGGCAGGCTAGGAAGACCATCGTGAGATGGACATCATTTGCAGACAAGACTCAAATAAATAGACAGAATACATATTAAGATTTACATACTGACCAGAGAGAATACGGCCACGGATGGACACATTTCCGGTGAAGGGGCATTTCTTGTCAATATAAGTGCCTTCAATAGCCTGGCTCAAAGACAAATGAAGCCATGTCTTAGTCATTTTAAACTGACAATGGCGGTTTATTTTAGGCAGCATTAGAGGAGTTGGTTAACTGCATCAGCTTTGCCAAAGGCAGTTTCGTCAGAACCATATAGGCTTGGAAGACCATCGTGAGAAAACATCATTTGCAGCATAGAAACTAAATGGGGGTTGTACAGTTTCAGGCAAATTTATTCAACTTTCCATTATAGTACCTCTCTTGGGGTTTTGAAGCCAAGCCCAACGTTCTTGTGGTAGCGGGGAAGCTTCTCTTTAGCCTCCTTACCACCTTCAGGCACCAGAACACGCTTCTTGTTCTGGAAGATTGTGGGCTGTTTCTGATAAGCCCTCTCGGTCTGTGCAACAAGAAAGAGGTTAGGAAAGTACAAGAAGCTGTAGTTATAATATACCAGTAGTCTGCATTATAATCTGCACCTCGTTACCATAACCACTACCGTACCTGTACCCAGGCTCATCGATTTTACAAGCTTTAAATACTTTTATGAAGGCCATATGCATACGTCATAATTATTTCCCCCAATGGTAGGTCAACTCATTTTCTGATATAGGAAGCTAACTCGAGGAAAGATGAAAACAATTAATATTCCGGCCTTACTAACGGAAGCTGCTTAAACCTAAATGCTTGCTAGCAAAATAGTACGCTACACCCATAGCATAGCGACAACCCTCGTCTGGGTATGGCACGCGGAGCTCAATGCGTCTAAAGGTCCAACTAATAAACACGACTGTATCGGTATGTCACCAAACACGCAACTAAACTAATACAAAATGTGACAATCACTAAATGAAAAGGTAAACAGAGGCTAATAAATATACGAAATTAAATTCACCACGCCGCTTCTCTGAACATACTTGTACGTCCGCCATCTTCGCCCGCCGAGTCGTAAAGAGGCCTGTGTGTGCGCGCGACGAGCGGAAGAGAGGCTTGCACAGGAAATTGCGTTTCACGAAAGATTTATACTCGAAAATAATGGCCTTTTGTAATACATTTTTTTATTTGTTATTAAATGCGGTCCATATATACAAATGTGTATGTTAGCCGCGTGCTTTCTTCTTCAAACTATTTATATGTAGTCTATGACTAGTCCTGGTGAGAGTATTTGTACATGCCATGAGCCTGATTCACGCCTCCATTATGTCACGTGACCACGAAGGCAGGCCGCCTGAGCAGTTCCCTGCTGCTTCCTTGCCTGAGCAGCACAGTACCCTGCTTCCATATGCAGTAGGTAACAAGATGGCATCGGGAGGAGGTGATTCAGGTACTTGCATTGCAGCAGCCTTGACATCGATACGGACACCAGATGAATCCTACATATACACGAGCAGACATGTAAAACTTTGTTCTGGTGTTGAGATGTTCAGTTTAGCCAAATCAACGTTTGCTAGACTTGCTAACATCATCGTTAGCCAAACGAGCTAAAATGGCTAACAGTGTATTTGTTGCTATTTGTGTTTCTGTTTCTTGACAGCCAGCTGGCTAATGATAGCGATACAGTTTTGAATAAGCAAATTTACGGTACCGTACCTCAGGATTAAACAAAGATGCGTGTTAGTTGATCTCGTTTTGCTTTGAGATACATTTATATCACATAAGTTGTTAGCAAGCTAGCGTTAGCTATGAATGTTGTTAACAGGTGTCCTGACTATCTATGCTACCCATCGAATTTTCCTGTTCTGACTCTTTTCTAAATGTACTGCATGTTTACATTAAGTCTATATGGACTTGTTATTTAATAATCAGGATTCCCGTGGTTGACTAATTTCTGTGTGGATGAACATTGGCACATACTCTTAAGATTTATTTTGTCTCCAGGAAGCAATACAGACCAAATACTGGTTGTTGGGACGGCTTTATTAAAGGAGTAAGTATGCAAGTTCAGGTTGTAAACCGTTAATCGAAAACTGAAAACACTTTTGAAAAGTCACCAATATCACTAAAATGGCTTAAATGTGACATGACTGCTATTTTACAGTTTTATCTACGAGAGAGTACGACGTCACGGCGATACAAGTTCATTAGTGACCCGGGAAGATTTGGATGGTGAAGAGCTGTGTGACCAAAATCATAAAAAACTTGCCCAGTGCCTTCAGCAAATTGGAGATGAACTTGATGGCAACACTCAGCTCCAAAGGTAACTGCATGTCCTCTAATCAATTTTACCACCTTAATAATTTCAGCGTTTGTTCAATAATGCCGAAAAATAATTAATATACTTTATAAAATAATGGTTTCACTTTTCCTATGTTCTGTCCTAGTATGATTAATGATTCTTCACTCAGTCCAACAAAGGAAGTATTCATGAAAGTTGCCTTTGAAATCTTCTCTGATGGAAAATTCAACTGGGGGAGGGTTGTTGCACTCTTTTACTTTGCCTGTCGCCTGGTCATCAAAGTGAGCATAGCAATCTCTGCAAACCCAGAAATACCATATGCTTATATGATGTTATTATACTATATTTTTATACTCATACCAAGTTACTATTTTTGGTTGTGACTTTTGTGATAGTGGATTATTGACGGTTAGCTTTTTGAATTGCAGTATGGTTAATTGGCTAGTAAGTACCATTTTACCATTAAATTACCTATAGTATACTAAAAACTTAAATTATGTGTCACTTCTTAGGCTCTTGTGACCAAAATTCCAGATATCATCAGAACCATAATAGGTTGGACCATGGACTACCTGCGGGAGAATGTGTTAAATTGGATAAGGGAGCAAGGTGGCTGGGTAAGAATGGAGTAGGGGATGTTATGTACATATTTTATTTGTACAATGTAATCCTAGCTGATAGGTAATTTCAAAATAATGTAGGGCTATAGTACAGTTCTAGTATGCCAGTTTAATTTTTATTTCCAAATGTGTTTCTGGCTAACAGTGTCATAGAATATTTGTTTGAGTTTCCTACCCGTAAATATCCTATTAACAAACCTTTTTACATATAGAAGTAATGTGACTTGATTAATGTAATTTTTATATATATATATATATATATATATATATATATCTGTCATTCATTCACATTTTTTAATTATTATTACATTAATCAAGTCACATTATTTCTATATGTAAACGAAAATATACACACAAGTCCCAACAAGAAATATAAAATATCCTGAAGGAAATCATATTTTTTGTGCTGTATGAATAAAGTATATGGCCTCAGACAACTGCAAAAGCCATTCCATTTGTTAACATGAAGTTTACTTGTCCTGGAGATCAAACTTAGCAATGTTGGACTCCCTAGAATGTAGAATTAGCACACTTACATTGCCAAAACATTTTTGATTGGGTGGTTGTTAAGACCATTGTCACTAACTCCCTGTATGATTTCAGGAAGGAATCCGTTCACACTTTGGCACACCCACTTGGCAAACTGTGGGGGTATTTGTGGCAGGAGTTCTGACCGCAGCACTGGTCATTCACAAGATGTGAGGGGTTGGAATGTAGACTTCTGAATAAAACTGAGGCAGGGAAACGAACAAGACAACATAAGGATGGAAGAAAGAAGAGATGGAAGTGATTTAATGGGATTGGAAGAACCATTGCTTTGGACTTGCTGAACCACTCGTTCTCTCAACTATCCATTAATGATAAATGACTGGGTTTTGGATTGAAGAGCAGTACATGTGATCTGTATGCCACTGGATGAGCGCAGTAATTAATGACATGCACAACGGAGAAGGATGGAGAGACACAGACATATTCAGCTATGATATACATTTTAGTTAATTTATTTTTTAGTTGGTACGAAGAAGTCGCTTTCATTCTTTTGTTCGATTGTTGTAAAATACAACACAGACTAATAACCTCAGTTTATCAGTTGAGATGCGGTTCACTGATTTATATTCATTGTACTTTCCTTTTGCCTCCGGTCAATGATTCTCTCTGTCCATCTCATCATCGTATCTCTATGCTAGAGTATGAATCTCGTCACAACTGGAAGAATTAACTTAAGCTATCCGTGATCTGCTGGCATTGAAGCTACTTGTCAAGGCTGGTTGGACATTTGACCTAATGAAATTATTAGTGCTCACTTATTTGTTGGAGGTCAGCTATTATGGATTTACACCTCTCAAATAGCTGAGGACTTGCACTTGGAGTTTATCTGCAGCGTGTAAACATAAATAGAATTCTACAGAATCACTGCTCATTGCAGAAAGTTGAAGCAAATGTGTGATTAAGTCAAGTAATATTATCAGTTAAATTTGCAGTACCATTTGTGTTCTGTGTACGTGGTATTTTGTCATTTGACCAGCACCGATGTCGAATCAATAACTTCCCATCTGGTTACATTCATGAGCTCTCCCCACCTTTCCTTTTTGTTATCAGCAACAAAATAAGCAAATCAGTTTCCTGTACATACAGAAGCACTGGATTGTTCAAATGCTTACCTCAGTCTCAGCACAAGTACTGTCATTTTAAGTGAGCTACTCAAATCCTAGCTGTATTTTTATATTAGTTTCTGTTTTCGTGTGTCAGTGCCTTGGTCTTTTTTTATGATGAAACCACTTTGATAATCTTAAATTTTCACTTTATCTATCACATTTGTAAAACTGAAATTTGTTTTATCACTCCTGAATTTTGCAGTGGCTATGTTGTAATAAAACAATTTTTATGACTTCCTATCAAATCCATGGTTTGTAGTAACTTTAACAGTATACAATTTTTACTACACTTAACACAGGCCTACTATATTTGTAACACCATTTCTTTCATTGTGGAATTGGCAAAAAAAAATGACATCCCACTGCAACTGGTATTTTATTATTTATTTACTACAAAGAGTTGTATTGCTATCTTTCTACAAGGAAGGAAGTAAAAAAAAAAACGATATAGATGTTGTACAAAGTGCGTGGAATGCAACTGGAACAACTGCACAGACAGGAATACTGGGGCAGGCTAAACAAGGACAGACAGAATGCATGCTCTGTTAAGGCTATCTGGTCTCCAGCACCCCGTCTCGGACCCTCCATCTCCAGTGAGGACTGAAGTCGGGTGCAGAAACGCAGCATAGCTGCAGCCCGGACTCCTGGATCTCCTCATCATGGGGCACCAGTTGGCCTTTCTGAGTCTCCAAGGTGAATGCTCTCTCAGAGATCTAGATGTAAAATGATGCATGAGATGTATAGTCAAGTCAAGTCAATTTTATTTATATAGCCCTTAATCACATTGCAGTCTCAAAGGGCTTTACAACCTACATT
>JAODTR010000023.1:868191-881369 GCA_025399935.1 Amblyopsis rosae | reverse complement strand
ACAACACAGCCCTCAGGTTCATGGGGGCACCCAAACCTCTCCACCACGATAAGGTGATGGTTCCCGGAGAGGTAAAATGTGCATGTTAAGCATTTTTTGTAGATATAGAGGAGAATATATGGATAATAATTTACCCTACATGATGGGTGAGAACCAGAAGTGTAAGTGATATTTTGGGTGAAAAGGAGATATATCAAATTAAAGCAATTGATGAGCTCTTTCTAATGCCAAAAGGGCAAAAGTGAATTCTTAATCAATTTGGAATTATTCATTAAAAAACTAAAAGACGTCCACAGAGTCAAATGTGTGTCCTCACTCAATGTGGATGCGGGCGAGCATTCCAGCTACACCAATAATCCATAACAGGCCACTGACAGGTGATGTGAATTACAAAATAATAAATGCTGAATAAATAATGAATAATAAAATCACGTTATAGTGGGTCAGTGGGTGGGATCTATTAGGCAGCAAGTGAACATTTTATTCTCAAAGGTGATGTGGTAGAAGCAGGAAAAATGTATGAAAAGTGTATGGATCTGCACGACGTTGACAAGGACAAAATTGTGATGGCTAGACGACTAGGTCAGAGCACCTCCAAAACTGCAGCTCTTGTGGGGTATTCCTAATGTGCAGTATAGTCAGTATAACTATCAAACGTGGCCCAAGGAAGAAAAATCGGTGAACCGGCGACAGGGTCATGAGTGGCCAAGGCTCATTGATGTACGTGGGGTGTAAAGGCCCGTGTGGTGAAAAAGTTAATGCTGTTCTGTCCATGCTGACCCGTCCACTGCCGAGAGCACCTACAATGGGCACGTGAGCATCAGAACTGGACCACGGAACAATGGAAGAAGGTGGCCTGGTCTGATGAATCCCCTTTTCTTTTACATCAGCCTTGTGCGTCGTTTACCTGGAGAACACATGGCACCAGGATGCACTAGAAGAAGGCAAGCCGGTGGAGGCAGTGTGATGCTTTGGGCTATATGTTCTGCTGGGAAACCTTGGGTCCTGCATGTGGATGTTATTTTGACACGTACATGCCTATTCATTGTTGCAGACCATGTACACCCTTTCACGGTAACGGTATTCCCTACTAGCATTGGCCTCTATCAGCAGGATAATGCACCCTGCCACAAAGCAAAATTGGTTCAGGAATGGTTTGAGGAACACAAGGTGTTGACTGTGGCCTCCAAATTCACCAAATATCAATCCAAACGAGCATCTATTGGATGTGTGCTGGACAAACATGTCCGATCCATGGAGGCCCCACCTCGCAACTTAGGGGACATAAAGGTTCTGCTGCTAAAGTCTTGGTGCCATACCAAGATTTGGGGGAGGAGCAGGTTAAGGGGGTGATGTTTGTTTCCATGTGAAATGTAGGCTGTAAAGCCCTTTGAGACTGCAATGTGATTAAGGGATATAAAAATAAAACTGACGACTTGACAGTTGGCAGATGGTCATAATGTTATGGCTGATCGGAGTGGCTACCAGTACGCTTGGAACAGCTTAGAACAACAGCCCGAGCGCTCGTCCGTGTTGGCGTTGCGTGTCACGCATTTGGTATGCTGGGCCTTTAGGGTGCCAGTTTGCGCACGTCCGCGCAGACAGAAAATGTTGGTATACGGATAGCGGACTGGCTATGCATTTGTGTAACGCGCACCAGACCAACGCGCTCAGCGGACACATAAACTATGCCTGGGCCTATGCATAGTGCTGCATGATCGTACAGGCTAGAATAGGAGCTGTAACCTATGCCTACTTGTTGTGTGTATCCTATAAATGGCCACAAGATGGTGCCATAATATGATTGTCGTTAATAACATGCATAGACTACGCTTTATTATTGTACGCCCATGTTTATTTACGTTAGGCATATGCTTATGGCTATACCTGTTGATGTATAGGCCCAGTCGGCTAACAGCCCCACAGACTCGCTATTGCATTGCGTCAGACGAACATGTCTGGCCATTAATTAAACTACTGTATCAGTTTGCTGACGACCCTTTAGCAAACAACACAAATGGTAGCCTATAGTCTATTCTCTCACTGATAGTGCCTGTCGGGTCGTCTACAAGTTGAATAACATGATTTACGACTTACTTAAATTCTAGTTTAGTCGACATTCTAATTAATTGTAAGATCATCATGGTAGGCCTATTATCCTAATTTTTATAGAATATTTAATTGAGTAAAAGTGCCTGTTTTGTTGAATGAAACTTGCACGATGTGCCACAGTGTGCAATTGTTGGAAGTTTGTATCAAATTCTCTAGGCCTATTATATTCTGGTTGACATAAATATACATTTCTAATTATTAATTGGCTACATTATATAGGCTACTAATTAGGCTATATAAAATACATATTTCTACATGTTGAATTATGTAATTTAAAAAGAAAATACGATCACCTTAATAGTTCATGAGAAAGCACTCATTCAAAAACAATGTTTAGTTCAAAAGAATCGTTGGCCTAATGCACGTCACAACAAACTGCTTGTGCTGGGTTAAGCAGAGTAGACAGACTGCTAGAAGAGAGAAGCTGCTGCACATATAAAATGGCTGACAGGTTTTCTAGGTTCAACGAAGAGCGTGATTTCCAGGTAATGTTTACTGAGCGTATAGTTATTTGAAGCACAATTTCCCTTGTTAATATTCTAACGTACAAATGTGAATGAAACAGCCGAAATTGTAGATAAATACAGTAATAAGCTCGAGCAACGATTTGGGTAGCTACCTAGCTAACAAGGCTAGTAGCATAGTCTCTAGAGTTTAGCTTCCTTGGCTATCCTGGATTTGGTAGTGGCGTAGAATTGTCTCAAGCATGGGCTTTATATTAATTTAAGTTACTGCAGTGTTTCAGTACATGCTAAGGTACCCGTAAGCTTTTTTACCCTGCATTCAAACTACACTTTTGCCGTCAAATAGGTTGTTATGACCTTGGGCAGATTGGTTGTTTATGGTATGGTTTATAGTACCGTATACGAACATTACGGTAGCTCATTTGAGTGCACGCTGGCAACTTTTCTGGCAACCATTAGCTGTCATGTCATATGATGTTTATGGTTTGTGTTGTTGACATTGTTGACATGCATTATTTAAAATATTTGAATATTATTTATTTATTTATTTATATATATTTTAAAGCCCATGTTTGGGCAGATAATTGTCAGTGTATACACTTGCCGTAATTTGCCTCACCATGAAATGCATAGTTTCCAATAGTGCCATGAATAGTTGTATTTACAAGCCTCCAGTTCCCAGTGGACAGATTTACACACTACCCATTATTTTTAGTCAGGTCCGTGTGTTTACTGATAAGAATACTTTTTAAAGGTAGGCTACACTTTGTGTAGGTCCATGTGCTGTAAACATTTGTTACTGATAAGATTGCTTTTTAAAGATAGGCTACACTTTGTTGTTTAATTGCTTAAAGTGGGCCATTTATTTATCTTTTCAATTACAAATACAAATATATTTGTTAATTAGGCTGTTTTTAATCCCCCTATTTAATTTTACAAAGTAAGATGTTGCTGAACTGCGCTAGGCCTATGTTCTGCGAGGTTGAAAGCAGACATAAGCAATGCATTTTGCTCCGTCTCTCCTTTCAAGGACCCATCTCTACATTTTTGCTGAGACCAGCATTTATTTACTTGCATTTCCAATTATTTATATGAATATTGGCTAAGTTAATTATTGTGTTTGTGAAAGCTAAATGTGCTGCCTGTGTGGCCTGAAGGACACTGGAGGCAGCACAGTAGAGCCCTGTGTGGGGAAAACTGCAGGCATTTAGATGCTCAGTATTCACTGATTCTCTTTTCACGGATGGAAGCCAGTTGCCAGGCAAAACTGAGAAAACAAGAGCCCCACAGATGGTGCATCTGATATGATCACACATTCTGTGCCCCCCCTCCCCCAACCAACAACTGCCCTGTGTACACAAGTTATTGTTTTTCTCAGCTTTGGGATTCCAATTCTGTGGAACTAAAGTTACAGTGACCAAGGTTCTGGGAGTGTGTGTGGGGGGAGTTGTGCTCATGGCACTCTAAGCAGTCTGAACACAACTCCAGAGGGTGGGAAGATGGTGAAAGAAAGATGGCCGCTATTGACTTGATCATAAGTGAAACCTCTGCTCCGCTAACCGCCCCCATCTCATAGCATCCCACTCTGAGAATGGTCTGCTTCACTCATGGTGATGTGGGGTGCTGTTTTGCCTGGTGTTAATGACAGCAATTTGTGTGTTTGGGGTTATTTTGGCACCCTTATCTAGTCTGCAGAACAGAGAAGCTTTACATCCTCCTTAAGGCTTCTCTTTGCTTATGAGCTATATGTTTGAGAACGTATTTGTACACTGTAGATTAGTATGGGCAAAACTACAACATAAAAAGCATAGTTGCAGACGTTCAAGTTAAAACATTTGTCTGTACAGACACTATAATAGCATTTACAGTCGTTTGTTATAGATTTTTAAGTGAAGAGGTCGAAAATGTAAGTGAATGCGCATATGACGAACCACAGCCTTATTATTAGCCTACCGTGCGTCAAAGAGACCAAGAACAGACTAGAATCAGCACATTTATTCTTTGAGGAAAACTAGGCAGGTGTTCTGGTAAGTAGCTGACTATGGCTACTGGTTTACAGTACTGCAGACGGTACTGTAAAGTTTGCCATCACATATGGATTATATAAAAACTTTATGTTGGCTTTTTAATATAGAATTGTATTTACCAATAGCTAAACTATTGCGCAAGGATCAGCTGGTATACCTCTTATTGTTCCGCTGGTTCCAGAAGTTACTGCCGATGGTGGAACCGAAGCAGCTGTGTTCTGAAGGAAATTCACTAGCTATCGGCCACACATGTTACTGGCTTCGGAATCTCATCTGGAACTCCATCATATCTCTGGGCGGGAACATAACGGTCCTGTGTAAAATGAACGCTGCACACAACAGCATTTCTCCTGCAGATGTGGTGCTGAAGTCTTCACCTGCACTAAAATTTACCCACGCATGAAAACTATCTCCAGTCTTTTTTCCTTTTCTTTTAAAGATTGTGTAAAGCAAATACATTTACTTGGAAATACTTCATATATGTTAGAAATCCATTCCTTTAAACCCTTTTATAAAGCAAGGAACCATATTTGGTCACTAGAGTTATACCATTAAACTGTATTTAATAATTTCTCTGTTCATGAGTTTTTGGGAGGGCCAGAAATGGGGGACTAGGTACGTAGCTGGTCTGCCAATTTGCTTAGCCCTCCCCGTAACACCACAAGGATATAAATGCGTAGAGTGTGTTAAAATCAGCTCAGTATTTATCCTGCTCCAATGCAAGTTATTAGCCTACTAAATTTACTGTCCTTCAACAGCCTACAATTCCATGCCTGCTAACACCCGGCTACCAAATCAAGTCGGCATTCTCGTGTTAAAATCAGCATCCAAATAATCCAAATGTGTGTGTGTATGTATGTATGTATGTCTCTATCTATCTATCTATCTATCTATCTATCTATCTATCTATCTATCTATCTATCTATCTATCTATCTATATCCAATCCAATGCTAGTTTAGCTTGACTAGAACAGCATATCACGGCATCTGCAGGTGTCACGCCAAAAAAGTGGTTTGTTAAAAACTGATTTCTGCCCACGAGAGCACACACAGCCCAATATTATCCATCCATTTTCATCCGCTTATCCAGAGTCGGGTCGCGGGGGCAGCAGCTCCAGCAAGGGACCCCAAACCTCCCTTTCCTGAGCCACATTAGCAAGCCCTGAGTGGGGGATCCTGAGGCGTTCCCAAGCCAGTGTGGAGATATAATCTCTCCACCTAGTCCTGGGTCTTTCCCGAGGCTATAACATCGTAAAAGTGCCAAGTATGAACAAGGGTGACTAGAACAGTGTAGCATGATATGTGGAGCCCTGTTTAAGACGTTTACTGAATTGTCTTTTTTTTTTTTTTGTCTTCCGCAGGGTGGTAATCACTTTGACCAGTATGAAGAGGGTCAACTGGAGCTAGAGCAGGCATCCCTAGACAAGCCTATTGAATCGGTAAGGTCGCACCCATCGAACTGCACCATTGGACCAGCTATGAGAGTGGATGAGTGGTCCAGGGAGGATTAAGAGAGCAGCCACCATTTGCTCTTGTTCATTGTGTCCATATAGTGTTTTCCTAGAACACTACATGGACCTAACCTGTAGATACGCCTCTCTTTAAGTCCTTAATAACATTTTAGGCTAGACTGCCCCTTCCCTAAAGTATCTGCCTATTCTATTTCCCGCGTGGCAGCTAAAAGATTGTACATTTTATTATACCTACCTTTGCCTGTAGTTTAGAAAAACTATAATTTGCCTCAGTCTACCATTAGTCATTGTAGTTTATTCCAGAAAAATGAGAGGAAATGACAATGTGAAAGCATGAAGTGGATAAAGTACTGTTATTACATATTAAATGAAATATATATATATATATATATATATATATATATATATATATATACACTGCACATTTCTTTCAAAATTATGAAAAGCTCAGCTGTATTACTGGTTAAATATATAATAGGTTGTCAAAGATAGTTTTGGACTGAGGTACTGTAGCCAAGTTGTTTCACACAGCTTTGTGCAGTCACTACTCGTTTATGGGACCACGGTGTAGACCCTTATGTGGTACTATAGGGGCCTGCCAGTGCTTTATCCACTCCATTTACCAAGAAAGAGAGGACATAAACTGATGTGACTGGCTACATTTGTGTGTGTGTGTGTGTGTGTGTGTGTGTGTGTGTGTGTGTAGCATAGCATTTATATGTTAGTGTTTGTATCTATAGGACGGTTGTCTTATTGTACACAACTTGGGGTGTTCGACATTTCTCTCCTGCAGCGAATTGGCCCCTATTAGCTAAGCAGCAATGACCCGGTTTGTATTTGCACGCTCTGCTTTCCTACTCCTATCTTTAGGGTCCTTGTAACGCTTCTCTTACTGTCTCTCACATTTCTTTCTCTCTCACTCCTGTCCCATCTCTTAATCTATTCTCTCTCTCTCTCTCTCTCTCTCTCTCTCTCTCTCTCTCTCTCTCTCTCTCTCTCTCGCTCCCCCCTACTACACAGTGAATCGGTGTACAGTACCCTCTGTCATTCTGTGCTGGCATGGTGCTTGTGCAACTGGGACTGCATTTTTTGCTGAAGAGGCACATAGATAATAGCGCAGGCAGCTCTTACTGTTGCCCCCCCCCCCCCCTTCCCCCCCACCATATCTCTCCCCATTTGCTAGTTTCTGTATCTCTGAAGCATCATGAAGAGCATGCCTAAACATTTGTTCTTACTGTGGATGGTTAAGGTAACCTAAAATCAAACTAGGTATACTGTAGATGGAAATTCTTGCTGTTCCAGTTTGACATGGAACATTTAAGTGAGCCGTTTTGTTTTGGCTGCTATGATGCTCTATTTGCAGTGCATCATTTACTGTTACATAATGGTGGTATATAGCAAAAATGAACTTTATTGTAGCTCATGCATACTTTGACGTCCTTCCAAATGGTGACCTAGGTCACCCTAAACACAACTACAAAAATCAAACCTTCCCCTGCTAAAAATAATACAATATATTTAATGTAAATTCTTCCATGGTCAAATTTGTGAACACGTGCGTGTGTGTGCAATGATTAGCATCCACTATGCCAAGAACCATTGCCTCACATGGAAACAGAAGTTAATTGTGCGTGGAGAGCAATGGAGGGGTAGCCTGCTCACCTATCTTGAGTTGCTGTTCTGCTCCTGCGCTATTGTTTATGGAGGGACCTGAGGGCTGCACTGTAGCAACGCATGGCTCACACACACACAGGGAAGTTGGGGGAGGTGCTTCACCACCACAAGGTTGTCCACAATAGTAGTACTACGGTACTTCTGAACCTTCCTCATTTAGTTAAGTGCACATGCTACTAAATGATGTTGGGGGTGAAACATGCAGGCTAGTAAAGCTAACTAGCAGTGTGAGGCAAAGTACATAGTTAGTATAAGGCTAAAATGTCTACATTATACATTTTAGCCTTATACTAACAATGTACAAGAATCATTTATACAATTTCCCAATGTTTGGATTCCCATCCAAAATATACCGGGGCCAACCTTTTTGTAGTTCTACAGTATATATGAACACACTGAAACACAGGGATGTACACGCACCTCTCCATATCCAGTAGGCTGAAGGTCTAAGCGACGCGGTCGGTGACGGCTGTTAGCCAGGCCGCGGACACGACAGAGCTCTTGGTGAGTGCATCAGTCCGGCCCCTCGGAGCCCCTCCCCTGCCACATATTGTGTGTGTGTGTGTGATCTGTAGGCAGCTAGAGGTCTGTGATAATTTATTGGGAATTGCTTTTCTCTGTCTTTTCCCCTTTTTGGTCTTCTGCTTCTTCTCTCTAACATCGTTTTTGCATTGCATGTGTTAACTGGGTAGCGTTCAGTATGAGTTCCAATTATGTCCTGATCACTACTACACTCTGACTGCCCTTTCGCCCTACACCATCTGCCCCCTCCCTCCCACCCACCCAAACCCTGTCCCGCAGAAATATGCAGAGGGCAGCCTCAAAGACACACACACACCCACTCACTAAATGGTTTAGTAAAAATGAAGATGTGGGTACAGGGGCTTGTTGAACATTGAATGAAGTTCACAGACATTATGAACAATGGACTTGTGTTGCTGAAAGGAACCCTTCTTATTTGCATCGTGCACATATTTAATTTGCAGGTACATTTTAGTCAAATATTTATTATTCAAATGACGGTTTCCTTCCACGCAAGCCCTAAGCGTGACTGTTATTTCTGCCTGTTTAGACCTGCCTGGAAGTTTGGATGAGGAGCCCAAAGAAATCCTAGTCAGCATGAAGTGTTGTCAAGCTGTACGATTGCAAAGTGTCATTGCTGATTCACATCTATATTAAACAGTGTGTTTAAGATGAGATTAAAATAGATTTAGGTCAGAGTACAAGGCCCAAACTGCAGTATAAATTCATCACTGAAAACAGTGCAACCAGTTCACTAATGAGTATCTTTCAGCACAGCAGTTGATTCAGCAACATTATTCATCCCAACCTTCCTTAAATCAAAGTTGGGGGTTGGGCTCTTAATCAGGTAAGTATGAAAGGTTATGCCAAGGCTAGAAGTATGATAAGCTAATTAATGAAATGCTAAATAGAAATTAAGACGATCATTTATTCATGCAACAAATGCTTTATTATTAGTTATAAGCCCTTTTCACACATTGTTCCTGGTATATTACCTGCGTGACCGTGCAGGCACAGCTAGTGATTTTCACTATTCATGCAGCTCCATCCAGGGACATTTACCTCTTGCGCCTGTTCATTCATGCCGTGGGTAATGGAGGCATAGTCTCAGCCTCTTTCGTCTCTTCTACGTCACATAAGCAACTCTGCTGAACATCTGATTCATAGACTGTAAGCTTGACAGTGCTTTCCGAAATTAAGAAGTAGATTTTCTGTATCTGTAATTCCGGTACGATGCTAGTGCAGTAGCCATCTCAATATTATTGACTAATTTCAGTTTTTGCATACATTTTAAGCACTAACGGTATCTAACAGAACAATACCTGAAAGTCGTGTTGGTACGTTTTCTCAACCAATTCCTCTGTATAAGTAGGGCTGTCGCGATAACCGCAATATTGCAATACCGCGGTGTTGAGGGTTCATCTAGGGAATATGCACGATTGAAACCCACATTGCCCCCAGCCCCGTTGTAGCCGGTTGTAGCTTTTGGCAATGTATGTATTTACAACACTCTGAAGTTACGCTTTACTGCACTTTACAACAGTTTGGTCGTACTTCGTTCTGTTTGGGCAGCATGCAACGCACTGTGGATGTATTGGCAGCGCACACACTTCTCGAGTATTTCTATTGGGACATGTCTATTTCTTGTGGGAAAGATATTGGAATAGTTGGACCAAGGTATGTAGTTTTCGCATCATAGGCTTTTGATCTTGGCTATTTTATATGCTTTGAATTAATTTTTCCATCTGACATTTTGATCAAACATATGTCAAATGTGATTGCATACCTACAGTCAGAAGAACACCGGTGCACTAAACTGGTATGCCGATGTCTCATTACATACTGAGATCACTGCCTAGAAATTGTGTTAACCACATTATTTCAGAAGCTCTCTGTGACACACGCACGTCATGCACAAAAATATGTGATAATACCGCACACCGCGCTATTGAACCAACTCAAATCACCACTTGGAAAATGAATTAACTGCGACAGCCCTATGTTTAAGTTTAACGTCTGACTTTGTCATTGAGTTAATTGGTTGATGTGCATGTCAATCAAAATACCTCTCCTGTCAAGTAAGTGGATCTTGACACAGTTAGCCAGCACTGTGCCCCAGACTATGTAAGTAAAGGCTGGCTCTGTGAGACTAATTCCGGAATAGTTTAATAGCCTGGACAACCCAGCAGAGGGCGTTGGCTAATCCAACACTTTTGGATACTGCCAAGCACCATAAACTAATAAATATTTTCTGGATACTTCAGTTTACTTTTGAGCGTGCTTCACACAATTTGCGTTTCTACATTATATATTATACATAGGTTCCGTGTATCTTACGCCGTTGTCAGCTGAATTCAATGTATATTACATTATATGTATTGATGCATTAATGTATATTACCTGTTTGTGCAGAAGCCCGGCTACACTATGGTATGTGAATTTGCTATCGCTTTAGTATACGAACATTTTAGCTTTTTTCTAACAAATTAGAGCAAATATATTCATTACAACAATATTGTTCACAGAAAACAGACGGTTGTTGATAGTATTTCTTCATTGTCTGTCCAGCAAAACCAGTAAATGTATTTAACTCAAGACGAGTAAAGTTGTAGGCTAATGTTCATTAACATATTTATATGTAACTGCTAAATAACTCGTATTATCTTGTGATTGGTCTGCTCACGCCACATGAACGTTTCTTGCGTCAGAATGAAGTGCTTGTCCCTGCATTGGTTCTGCTTTCGTTCACATCGCAGCCATACTGGCATTTTCCATGGAATGTTACTATGTCCCGAGATGGGAAATTGGGGGAGCAGATAAACATGTTTTTTTTTTTTTTTTTTACCCTTGATCCTGTTCACACATTTCCCCATGCAGGAACGGTCCCTGTAAAATGCAGGGTTATACAGCATGTGTGAAAAGGGCTATAGAGTTCCTGTTTTCCATGTTTAGCTGCTAAAGGCACTGATGCACTTGTTTCCATTTAGTCACACGTATTTGAGACTGAGCAGGCATTTGCAGTGCAGCAGAAGTCACGAGGAGTTGATATAGTTTATGAGGTGCAGGCAAGAGCAGACCTCCACAGCACCTGCCAACACATTTAACAGGTGGCTGAAGAGCTGCCAGATTGCCACATTCTTGACTCATAAATGTTGCCTTCTCTTCCAAAAAACAAAAGAAATCTAACAATGCATCCTAATAAATGTGACTTTTCCCAAGAAAGAAAGTGCTTCTTTGTCAATTCATAATGCGTTAGTAAGTTGGCTAGGTATGTGTCGCCATTTTGGCTTTTACAAATCTAATTGTCTTTTGAAATGGAACCACCAATAAATGATACACACATACAGTATATAGGCAATAAGCTGGGCGGGTCCCCCTGCATATCTGCCTGTCACCACCCCCCCCTTCCCTTCCCTTCACACACACACACACACACACACACACACACACACACACACACAGACAAACAACCCCTTTGATTGGTCCTCACAGTGTAACCCTTCCCCTCCACCCCCTCTTTAAGATATCTTTTGGTTGGTTGGATAACATTTCCCTTTTTTAACATTATATATATTTTTCCTGTAACAAGTCAATTGGTGGATTAATTGACATGCCTACCTTTTATTTGTTCTGTTTGTGTGTAGTATTGTGTTTGTTTAAAGGCAGAGAAACATTTGCATTTAAGAACTAGGACAGAAGCTAGCAGAATTGCAGTTGAAAGCGATTGGCCGTTTCTTACGTTGTGTCACGTGTGACTGTTCTTTTGACAGCCCAGTATTTTAAAGCCAGGTTCGTATGGAAATGCCTTCACTCCACTTGCACTGCTGTTGGACTCACCGCCGTTGCTTTCATCCGTCCGTTTGTCTGTCTTGTCTATTTATTTATTTTTTATTTGCATTAATCTGTTATTCAGCACGCGCCTCATCTCTGCCCTGGCGTCGCTTCAGCCCGGTTGGGTCTAATCTCTTAGTCAACCACTGGTGCCTCAGTTAAACCTGCCATTCCTGTTCTCCATGTCCTCCCCAGAGAGATAAGAGAGGCGTGGCTCTAGGAGTGTTGACACAAATGGCTCAAGGTAGGGCTCCTGTGCGCTGCTTGAGCCTGCAGACTGTCACCCAGACAGACCTAGCTAGACATCTCGGAGCGCTGTATTTGCACGCCGCCAGCAGTGCTGTAACGCCTGGAGGGATTGGGTAGATTATGGCACTCGCGATGCCTGTTCAGCAACGAGCATTATGTTTACCACGTCCAAGTCGCACATCGATGCTTGTTTAGGATGCACACCATAAGCTGCAGTGAGACAGAGGCAGCCCCTGTCTGGCGTGGGAAGGGGGGGGGGGGGGCTGGGCTAGAGCTCACTGCAGCAAAAGCTGCACAGCGTTGCCGTGCAGGGCCGCGTGACTGCAACACAGAAACCCTTTCATTGTTTCATAACAGTCTCCCCATGAACACCACGCAATGCCATCTCCCCCTTTGCTTCGCTCTGCTCGGCTCCGTATTCCTTTTCTTAATCTCGTCCCCGAAGCGGAACTCCCCTGACAGCCGCAGCAGAGGTCTGTGTCCATTCCCAACCCCGTTCACGTCCATGGAGACTGGCATAGTGGAAAATAAAATCCCCAAAACAAACAGCCACAGAGGAGCAGGACGTGGTGCGGTGAAGCATCACCCTGGCTGTACGGCAGACGAGCATTGACCTGATGTCGAAGAGGCAGTGGCTAGATTTCAATCTGAATTGAACAAGTAAAACAACGTGACCATGAATGGCGACCTGGCGGAGATGCAGCGTGCGCTGTGTTTTGAGCACCCCCGCACCGCTGTCCACACGCACTAACCCACACTGACTCACCTCACCATCCATCGCACTATAGCTCCCATTCACGCCATGGCACAGCACCTGCTCTGGGGGG
>JAODTR010000023.1:851407-865879 GCA_025399935.1 Amblyopsis rosae | reverse complement strand
TCTCTCTCTCTCTCTCTCTCTCTCTCTCTCTCTCTCTCTCTCTCTCTCTCTCTCTCTCTCTCTCTCCACTCTTTGTCACTGTATTTCCTTGTGATAGCTGCATATGTTCCATTGTGCTCCCCTTATTTGTCAGTTAATGGATATTCACAGCAAGCTTGGAGTCTGGTCCTCGTGTGTGTGTATTATGCAAGATTTCCATACCTGTTATGTGTCGTTTTTTATTTTCTTTTGTCTGCCAAGATCTTGCTCTGTAGTGGTTCATATATGTATGCGTGTGATACATATATTGCCTCCTTTTTCTCCTTTTTACCCCTTATACTTAAGTTTTATGTGGGCGTGTGCTTCTTTGCTAGCCAAAACAATCGAACCGCTAATGACACACTTGTTAGCCTAACAACAAGAGGTTTTGACCCTCCCACCCACAGTGGTAGGGTATCCTGCTTTGTCCCTCATTTGGTGTTAGCTTAAAGGCTACACTATGCCGTAACTGTAGTGTCCTTCAAAGTAGACAAACCTCACACACGCTCCTTCCTGCCCACCCCCACCCTTCCCCACCCCCCCAACCCCTCACCACCTCTTGTGCTGGAAGACATGGACATTACACACTGTAGGTGATGTGGATGATAATGATGACGGTGATGATTATGACGGTGATGGTGGTTGTGCTAATGGTCATAGTGTTATTTGTGTTTTTTTTTTTGGTTTGTTAGTTTTACTTTTGTTGGTTGTTTCACTTGTGCCCACAGGAAAAGCTCTCTTATTATTGGAATATTTTGGTCTTTCTTCCCTCTGTTCTCTCTGCTAGGATAACATCGGACACCGGCTGCTTCAGAAACATGGCTGGAAGTCGGGGCAAGGCCTGGGCAAATCCATGCAGGGTAAGGATTCACTCTACTGTACGCCTGCTAAAACATTACTGCAACTACGATTGGGTCAATACTTTTCAATTGTTCTCTCTCTCAGGCCTAATGTACACCCACCCCCCAACCCCTTTCTTCTTTTGTCTTAGAACATTTTTATCTTGACATTAATTTCTCAAATGTCCCCCTTTTTGTGTCTTATCACCGAGTAAAACTGCTAATTATGCAAATGAACTTGTGTCATCCCAGCTATTCCAGGAACTCTAAATGCTGTCCCTCCCTGTAATATGTAGAGCAAGGAACGTGTTCCTGAATCATTGTCAGCGGACAGGATTAGGATATGGATAGTTTGGAGAGGAAGGTGAATAGGGGTTATTATCTAACCGTCTGTTAGCTGTGTGTGTGTGTGTCTGTCTGTGCGTGTCTGTATGTATGTGTGTGTGTGTGTGCGCGTGCATATAATGTAGCTTCCTTCCATCAACAACATCATGTACCTTGTCTGATACACTGCATGGATCTAGGATGATCCTTAATTGGTGTTTTAAATGGTTAACCTCATCATTTGGTTGTAGATGCTTTCCTTGTAAGTATAACTCTGTTTTGTTGAACCTGCCTAATGTATTTGTGCTATTCAAGTTCAGGTCTGGCGGTATATTGTTAGAAACACCCTTAAAGCCGTGCACTGTTACTGAAACTGTCAGCTGTGATTGGTTAGCAAGTCTGTGTATTGACAGCTGGGCAGAACGGTGTTTGCAAGGGCGTGTCTTGGCTTACCTCGTCAGCAGGATTGGTTCATATTGTCTCGGCTTTCAGTTTCACTTGCCTAGAGGTAGTGGTGCAGAGTCCGTTTTCCTTCCTTCCCTCCTCCTCAATTTCGTATTACAATTGATCCACTCTTTTCTGTTCGTGAGGACCCAGGTATACGACACCACTGACTTGTGTGGGCATATTACCGATGAATAGACGGGGGAGCTCCTAATCAATCATGTAGGCATGGGATGAGTTGAAAAAATGATTATCACGATTATCCTGGCCAAAAATATTTACGATAGACTATATTATCACAATGTTTTATTATTAAACTCTTAAAATGCCGCTAAAACATATCACCGCGATACGATTATCGTCAGTATTTTTATTACGATAAACTATATCGTCCCATCCCTACAATCATGTGACATTGTTTGGTGTGTGCAGGGCTAAAATACCTCTTTGTCTAACGTAGGTAAAGAGGCATTTATTCCTGGCTCTGCCACAGCTGCCACAGCTGCCCAGCGTTCTCCTATACACTCTCCAAAAAATTTTATGTATAGGAGTCTTCCTCCCATTCTAAATAATGTATCCTCTTGACGGACTGTTAGACATGGATGTCTGAGAATTGGCATTCTGTGTTAGGGAGGTTAATGGCTTTGCGCCTATGATACACCTGAAGAACCGTGTGTTTTTTGGTTGAAAATGAAAGAATTGTCTTCACTCCAGAAAGGGCACCCTTTTCGATATGTTATTCTTCCAGACACGAGGCTCCAGAACATTCTATTGAGTTAGGACACCTTTCTTTTTGGAGCACTGCAGGCAATGTTGATGTGAGTGCATCTGATTCTTCCAGTCACTCAGTGAAATGGCACATAATGGCCTAATAACCAGCAGAACAGTAAATGTAGCAAGATGACCGGGAGGCCTCTTTACTTTTAACACTGGTTTACGCCAAAATCCCGGGCGGTGTTCCACTTTCCGCGTGCTCTGGTTTCGGATGTGGCGGTGAATGGAACATTACAATGTCGATTGAGTGTTTGTAATGGTGCCAGCGCCCTGCCAAGACAGGCTGGTGACTGTTCGTGCCTTAGCCCCTGTTTATGGACATATATGGCCTTCACACCCCTTGGCTCTATCCAGAAGCCCTTAAACTGAGCATTGACATGCACCAGAGCATAGAGCACACTACAGACCACCGGTCTGACTTTGGACAAGCAGACGGGGTCCGGTGTACACGGTTGTTCATCTTCGTCGGGCCTTGATACAGTATAGAGTAGAGGTCTATGTGATGTGATCGGGATGTGTTGAGAGAGAGAGAGAGAGAGTTAGTTAGTTAGTTAGTTGCTGGAGCTGACCGCGCTCTTGTTTGCAGTTGGCGTCAGCGTGGCGCGGTTATGTAAGCACCCTGCATTGTGCGCAGATGAATCTGCCTAATAGGGCCCAGTTAGTGCAGGACTCCACAGCCCAGCGACTGATGACGATCACATTTTGGAAATCTACTCCCAGGCGCGAATCGACGACGCAATCACCAGTGTCACAGTGCAAAATGCAGGATAATCATACAGGATGTTGTAATAACCATCCTCTCCCTTTTCTCTCTTTTCTGTCAGCAGAGATGTGGTGTTTTTATATAGCATTTGTGTCCCCGACTTTTAAGTTTCCACTGTATTGACTTTGTTCTTATTCTTCTTTTTTTTTGTGTGTGTTCTTTTTGCCCCTTTTTTAGGTAAGGTTTGTTGGATTCCCTCTGTATGTCCTTGTGTGTGTGGGTGTGATTCTTTCTCCCTCTCTCCGCAATTGACCTCCATGTTAACAAACCCCCTTTACCGTATACTGTAGGCTAATGGCCTCTCTCGGCTTTCTTCTGTTCGCTTCATAAATCACTAAACCCTTACCTCAATCTGCTCCAGTGTAAAAGTGCTTTTTGATTTGAGCGCAGAACATGTATTAATCTATTTGAAATCGAGGTAGATGTAGGAATCCATGATTTCATCACGTCCTGTAGAATCATTGGCGTCACTGTCTTTTAGACATTGTTTTTTTTTTTTTGTTTTTGTTTTTGTTTCTCTCTTTCTCTCTTTTGAGTGTCCGTGGCTGCTGTTGGGGTTTCTGATTGGCTGTAACCACGGATCAGACTTTGAATGGCTTGCAGAGTAGTAGTTTTCCTCCCTCTGCCTGTTTGCCTGTATCTACCTCCAAACCTGTGAAACGTGTATGCGTGTTGCCGCAACGTGGGTCTGACATTTATATTTGTGCGCGCTTGTGTTTGTCACTGACTGGGCCATAGGGTCAACTTACAGGGAAAACCTCACACACACACACACACACGCAGGTGTATATATATATATATATACACACACACACATACCCTTCCCTCCCCTCCCGTTGCATCCAAAAGTGTCACCATGGTTACATCCTCCCATCCATCCCTTATGTCTTTGCCCTCTTTTGCACAGCATGCTTGTACCAGAGGTGCACTCCTGCCTGCCTCAGTGTGTCACTCATCTTGGGGCTTTAAGCAGTGCTGGAGGTAGCAACCTCATGGGTAATGCAATGCCGAAGGGTGCGCACCGCGCATCACATTTACACACTTCATTGGACATGGACAATGCATCGCCAACTCTAAGCACTGCTCAAAGTCTGGCTGGCCCTTTTATTAAGGTACACTTCATGCATTCGATGGGGGGGGGGGGCCTGGGTAAACATACAAACACCAACATGAGCTTGCTGGCTGTGTGAGCTAGCGAGGTGGTGAAATGTAATCTTTTTAGAAATCCACTAACCAGACTGACAAGCTCTATGTGAGGCAAAAGGCTGGCTGAGGGGAGAATGGCAACAGTACCTACTGTAGCAGCATCCGTTTTCAGGGTGCAAGCGATTGGGGGATGTGCAACAATAAGGCCCGAGCTTTCTCTGCGCCAGATGCTCGTTAATGGATACAGTAGTGCTAATGTAACTGTAATGCCCTTATGTATATACGTGGAGGCCACATACTAGCCACATTCTAGCAGATGGGTTCTCCAGACAGCTGGTTTTACCATCGCACATCCCCACACACATTGATCCCATACCCGGGCCGATGGAACACTGAGGGACTGTGGCGACAATGTGACGTTTGAAGCCCTTTAAGCATCTGGCTGAGGGCGAGTGGTGACATGAGGGGGAGAGTGGTGAGAGGCTATCCCTGTAAGAACCTATGCCAGAGTGAAGGGAGGAAAAGCGAGCGGATGGGGGTTCAGGGAACACCGAAGCTCCCCCTTTCCCTTCCATCTTGATGAATGCCCTGAGAATTCCCCACACACACACACACGCACGCGCACAGAGACACACACACACACACTCCCTACTCTGTGCCTCAATCTTCCTGCTTAACCAATTGGTGTTTCTTTTTTACAGCGATTTGATCCTGCCCATGTTGTGCTGATGGTAAACTTAGTGGTAAATGTTATTTTATCCCCCAATTGTGTTTTTTAATTTAATACATTTTTAGTTTCTCCCATTTTCTTTTCTTCTTTTCTTTGTATTTTTTTTTTCATTTTGAATTGTTTTCCTGTCATCAGAGCACCAATGCTGCATAGGCTTCCAATTCTCTTCTATCTTTGTATTAGTCCCCATTCTGCTGCTTGTATGTTATCATACATAATACTCTTTAGCATTTGTCATATTGTTTGTTTTATTTTTACTTTGATTCACGCCCTGTGATTTTCATTCTTTAGATGCACTGTTTTTGTCCGGTCTTTCCTTTCACTGGAATGGGTAATGCTGAAAGTATTGTCACTGTGTTTTTTTTTAAATGGTGATAGTTTGGGATGACTAATTGTTTATTTTTTGTCAATCGTTCATTTTGAGCCTGGCTTGTGACTCCCGGCCCCGTGTTCTGTAGGAACTGAACTGCAGTGATCTGCCCGTCTCTCCCAAAATTTGTTACGGTATAGCCCTACCACTGCTGGGAAAAGAACCCTGTTCCCTAGCAGAGAGTTAGTCATCTTTAGTGAGCCCTGCACACCCTCCTCCAGACTCATGTTGTTTAGTCCTACATTTTAGCTACACAGCGGGCAGACATTGCAGCGGGAACGTGAGTCCAGGCAGGCTGTTCTGTGGTGTGATGCCCATGCACACAACTCTGATTTCCCAATTCGTGTTATGCCATTGGGCTGTGAATACACAATGACGTGGCGGATGGCGGTTCAGCAAGGTGGGAGATGACAGAATTAGTTGATTACATTATGTCCAGAATGGACCTCACTAGGAAACCAGCTTTTTTGAATTCCAGTCAATTTGATGGTCAAACAAATGCTCAAAGAATTGGAAAATATATAAAGACTTGGTATTCACCAATATAGGATGGTTGATTCCCAGCGCAGTAACCTAATTTAATAAACTTGGACCTCTTTTTGTTTGATATTCCATACACCCAATGGTATAAAGTGACAGCAAATTTGATTGACGGACCAACTAATTTCTGTCAAGGGGAACCAAACTGAATTGGTAACCAAACCTGCAGCTGCAGCAGTCTAAATTAGTTTTGTTTTGAGATACCCTGTCTTGTCTCTGTGTGTGTCTCTTGTCTGTCCTTCCCTTCAGGTAAGTATTCCCATCCCTTGCACTGTCACCATGGCGATTTCTGGCCTGTGACGTCACTCTGCTGTAGTTCAGTGCTTGTGTCTCTATTGACTCTCTCTGTCTATCTCTCTCCGCTTTGTTTGGCTGATTATGAGTGGATTAAGCAACTCTGTGTCAATCTCAACAGTAGCTACTCGTTTTACTATATGTAATATTTTCTGTTTCGGTTCCGTTTTGTTTGCTCATTTTACGTTTTGTTTACTTTTCGGTTGTCTTTTGGTTTGTTTGTTTGTTTTTTCTCCAGTTAATGTCCTTCTGAGCTAGCTCTTTTCACAGCTTACGTGACGTATAACGTTAGAGGTAGAGCGCCATAGGTGTATCTGACGCCATGCTTACGGCAGGGCTGGTTCAGGGTCAGGCAGCTCACAGATAAAAACGGAGGGGCTCAGCTCTTGTCGCAGTGCAACTTGCTGAGGTACAGCAGCTGTGGCAAGCCACCCCCCCCCCCTTCAGTCCCTCAGGCTGCCGTGTCCTTGATAGTCTTAGCATTCTGGTTTAACAGGACTGCAGCACTAAACAAAGGGGAGGGGGAGAGTTGGTGAGAGGAACGGGTGCATACTTAGTAGGGCCACACTCGGTTATAGATCCATTGAGGTGCTTAAACTGGATACCGTATTGAATTTGTCTCTCGATCACATTACACCCTTCTCCCTCTGGTGTAACATACGTCCGGATGGCCATTGAGCATCAAATTTGACTCTAAATAAATAAATGAATGAGAGGGAAGTCACGTGCCAGCCCAGTGGAGCAGGAAGGCTAGCTAGGGTGAGCTGTGCTCCATTGAGTGGCTCTAGTAAGCTGTGAGAATGGCTGGTGTTTGGTTCACTGTAGCTTTCTGGTCTCTTTGCACTTCAAGGCAAAATCCTCTAACCCCAGCACCCTATGCTCTAAAAGCAGGCTGTCCCCCCCCCCCGAAGCTGTCCCCCATCCCGGGCTCCTGAGCTCACGTTGTCCCCTCTCTGTCCCTCTCTCGCCTTAGGACGCACAGACCCTGTGCCCATCATCCTCAAATATGATGTCATGGGGATGGGACGCATGGAGATGGAGGTGAGGAACCTTGTTTGTTTCTGCGTCTTCACCAAAGACACGGTTAGACTTGGGTCTGTTGACAAGGGGACCGAAATAGATGTTTTAATGAGGTTTCTGGAGCCACAGTGGCTATTGACCTATATCAAGGCAAAGAGGTATGTTGTTGAGAGAGGAAGTAATTCACTTTGGTATGCGATTAAGTGCTGGTGACACTACTATTACACTTGCAGTGTACCTGTTTTTGGTAGTTGATAAAATGACAGAAGGCATTGTAGAATATGTCAGATACACATTCAGTGTGATTTGTGTTCACTAAATAAGCCGAATTGTTGGAAGCACATCATTACACCCCCCTGTGTTTCCGTGGTGCTGTTTTACACACACGGTTCAGACCGTTGCCATTTCTCATTTTAGCTGGACTATGCAGAAGACGCCACAGAGAAGAGAAGAGTGCTCGAGGTTGAGAAGGAGGATACAGAAGAACTCAGACAGAAATACAAGGTAACGCCTCTATTCTGCTTCAGATCGGCCTTCACCGCAGGCTCAACAAGTTGACCAGCTTTCTCTTTGAATTAGGCTCATGGTCCTTCTCTGGCGACCCACGCCTCACTGTTGTGTTCTCTATTCCGGCTTTGTCCTGCGCCTGTGACTCACAGGCCTGGTGTTGGGATCCTGTGGTCCTTCCCTGGAGTGTTGCAACACATCTGCTTGGCCACTTCTCTTCTTTTATCTGTTGCTGAGAATTACTCAGAGCCACTTCCTCCAGGGGAGAGGGTGGTTTTGGCTGTATCACAGCACTTACACTTAGCAGCACACATTAGACTTGGATAGAGAAGTGCACTTATGTATGGCTTTCGTATGACTTGCCGTTTGGACAGCTGGCAGACGTTGCATGTTGCAAGAGTTGTCAGACACAGGCGGTGGCATAGCTGGTAATTAGAGCATGTAGAGAGTGTGTAATTGTGGCTCATGTCTGCCAGGTACAGTACCTGCTGTTGCAGAGCCGTTCTTTCACAAAACTACAAGAGTAATCCCCTCAACATAAAATGTCTGTTCACTCGTACTTTCTCTGTACCGTTATTAGGACCAGGTGGAAAAGGAGAGAGCCATCGCAAAGGCGCTGGAGGACCTAAGAGCCAACTTCTACTGCGAGCTGTGTGACAAGCAGTATACCAAACATCAGGAGTTTGATAACCACATCAACTCCTACGACCATGCTCACAAGCAGGTGAAGAGGAAGCTTATTTTAGCTTTTTGTTACTGCATTGCACCCTTACCTTAAGTATAAATGCGTGTGTTGGTGTTCAGGATGAATATGCACGTTGCCACACAATTCCATTGTTTCTCAAGAAAATACTGTACATCCAGCACATGTAGGAAGATGGCCAAAATCTGTAGTATGCATTGACAGCTTAACTTTGTCTCAACTATTCTAAAACTGCAGTGTTTAAATTAAGATACAGTTCCATTTTTCTTTTTTATAAAATCTGAAATGGAAGGCACTACATCCAATAAATTATTCAAACCAAGGTAACTTGAGAATGCATGCGACCAGCAGCTTTTGGACAAGTCTTTGTGTTGTAGCCTTGTGTTATATATCTTTTTATAAATAAACAATGGAAATCAATAAAGCCTGGGTAGGGGGTGAGAGATACTAGTTCATCACATAGCGTAAGCAAATAATGAGATTGACATAACATTATGTCCTCCTGTATTGTGGATACAAAGTGTGAATTAAAGGTCATGATGGTCTTTGTTTCTTATCTGTTCTCCATCCACTGCTGTCTATGTACTGCAGAGGCTTAAGGAGCTGAAGCAGAGGGAGTTTGCGCGGAATGTGTCATCCCGTTCCCGGAAAGGCGGTAAAAAACATGAGAAGATGCTCCGCCGGCTGCATGAGCTGGCTGAACAGAGGAAACAACAGGACCGGTAAGGTTGTGCTGCTTGAGTGCCCTCTGCTGCAAGGGTTTAAGGCTGCAGCTAGTCTTGACCTTTGTAAGGTCTAAGCTGTTGTATGCTGTAGAAACAAACCGTGATGTTAACTCACTTAATAAATAATATAAGGTCTACGCTGTTGTATGCTGTAGAAACAAACAGTGATGTTAACACACTTCATAAATAATAGAAGGTCTACGGTGTTGTATGCTGTAGAAACAAACCGTGAAGTTAACTCACTAAATACATAATAATAATAATAATAATAATAATAATAATAATAATAATATGTCTACTCTGTTTTATGCCTGTGGTTGTATGTTGTAGAATCAAACAGTGATGTTAACACACTTGGGGGGGGGGGGGTCATATTAACAATAAAATAAGGTATATGCTGTTGTATGGTGTAGAAATTATGTTACCACACTTGATAATAATAACAATAAATAAATACTAATATAATCATTAAAATTTATATATTTTTTGGCAATTAGATGTCTTTTAATAACCATAACATTTAGCATGCTTGTGATTGGCCCCTTAATAAACTAATAAATCCCACGCGTAGCCAAAAGACATGTATTGACCCATTTGCCTTGATAAAACCGTAAGCACGTTTTCACGTTTCATCCTACCACTGTGTTTCAGTACTCCAGGAAGCGGCCCCATGTTCAAGACCACCACTGTGGCCGTGGGCGAAGAAAAGCAAGACGATGGCGACGAAGGCCCGGTGCCAGAGAGCATGGCCCAGCTCGACACGGCGGCGGAGGTCTCCTCGCCAGACAAGAGCGACCGCTCCTCCCCTAAGCCGGCCCCGACCATCAGCTTCTCCCTGGGGAAGAGCAGCTCCTCCTCACCAACTCCGCCCGGAGCCTCCAAGGTCAGCGTGTCCTTCTCTTTCGCCAAAAAGGCCCCCGTCAAGCTGGAGACTGTCCCCGCCGTCTTCGCCGACCTGGCTGAGGAGGCGCTGGAGGGCGAGGAGGGAGGCGGGGAGGCGGCGGCAGCGGGGGGGACACAGGAGGGGGAGCGGATGGGAGGACAGGAGGACGCGTCCACCTGCAGCACGGACAGCAGCTCCAAGGGAGCGGCGGGTAGCGGCGACGGTGGAGAAGGCGGCGGCATGGCGATGGCGGCGATGGCGATTGCGGCCTCCGACGAACTGCAGCTGAAGCCAGACGACGGCGCCTCCCTGGCCTCCACCCTCAACAAGCTGAAGATGATGATGAAGAAGGAGGAGGGCTATGCCGGGCAGGAGCCGCAGTACTACCACTACATACCTCCGGCGCACTGCCGCGTCAAGCCCCACTTCCAGTTCCTGTTGTTCATGAGGGCCAGGGAGCAGTGCGAGTGCAAGGAGGACGAGGATGACGAGGAGGAGGAGGTGGTGATGATAGAGGAGGAGGAGGAGGGTGAGGGCCAGGAGGAGAAGAAGGACGACAACGGCTCAGAGGAGGCGGAGCCCGGCGTTGTCGAGGCGAAGGGAGAGCCGGAGCATCCCGTTGCCACCGGTGTCCCAGACACCAGCTCTCCGCCGGCAAACGTGAAGACGGCGGACGCCTCCTCGCCCGCAGCAGACGCCACTTCCTCCTCTGTAGACCCCGCACCCCCCTCCTCCCCCTCCCCCCCCTCCCCCACAGAGGCCAGCCCCGCGACGGAGGTGCCGAGAAAGCGGGAGACGTCGGAGGCCAACACGGGCCCCAAAATCCCCACGGGTCCGTTCTTCCCCGTCCTGAGCAAGGACGAGAGCACCACACTGCAGTGGCCCTCCGAGCTGCTGGAGTTCACCAGGGCGCAGCCCTCCCTCTCTTACAGCTGTAACCCCCTCTACTTTGACTTCAAGCTGTCGCGCAACAAGGGCGCTCGCGGCACCAGGGCGGCCAGGACCCCCAGGCCGTGCGAGGACGGAGCCGAGAGGGTCGCCTCGGCGTCCGAGGTGGACAAGGTGCCAAACCCCGGGTCCGTGCCGCCGCCGCCACCACCACCACCACCACCACCGAAAGACCCACCTGCGGCGAAGGGAGAGTCCGCCCCCGCAGAAGGAACTGAGCAGAAGCCAGACGCTGGCGGCAGCGCAGCCAAAAAAAAGAAGAAGAAGAAGAAGAAGCACAAAAAGTCTGTGAAGCACGCTAAACGCAAAGGTAAAGACAAAGCATCCACCGTAGCTGGGGAAGCAGAAACGGGGAACCACGGAGAGAAACCCAAGAAGAAGAAAAAACACAAACGAAAGAAGAGTAAAAACAAGGCGCCTGAGCAGGAGGTGGAGGCGTCGGGTCATGAGAAGGAGCCCGCCAAGCCCAAAGCAGAAGACAAGGCCGCTACTCCCTCCGTCCAGCCCGCAGGTACGGCAGGTACGGCAGGTACAACAGCCGACTCCGGGAAGAGGAAGCGTCCCGCCAAGAAAGCTCCTTCCAAGGCCCCGGCAGAGGAGGCGGGCTCCGGCAAGGGCTGCGAAAAAGCCAGCCCGTCGGAGGAGCACAACGGCACCAAGCGGCAAAAGACGGACTCCGGCGCGCCTCAGAGCGCCTCTTGCTCCAGCTCGGCCAAGAAGAGCCCCGGCCCGGGACGTCCCCCGACCAGTGAGAGCGACGACGAGGGAGGCTCAGCCACCCAGCGCTCGCGCCACCACAGGTCCAGCCCCAGGGAGCAGCAGCAGCAGCAGCGGCACGGCAGCGAGGACTCGGGACGCTCCTGCAGCCACTCATCCAGGAAGGGCGACAGGAGGGGCAGCAGCCGGCGCCGGCAGCGGCAGACGCCGCGCGGCCAGGCGTCTCGCAGCCGCTCCTACTCGAGCAGCTCGGAGCGCTCGTCGGCGGGCAGCAGCGGCTACAGCCAGCGCAGCCGCAGCTACTCGGACAGCTACAGCGACTACAGCGACGAGGAGCGCGGCAGGAGGAGGACGAGGCAGCGCTCCAAGCGCTCGTCGGACTCGGAGGAGTACGAGCGGCGGGGCCGCCGGAGGTCCAGGAGACGCCGCTCCTCCTCATCCTCGTCCGAGGAGGAGTCCCGCTCGCGCTCGCGCAGCCACAGCCATGGCCGCCGCAAGAGGCACCGGCACAGACGCCGCCACCGCCGGCGCCGCAGCAGCTCCCGCAGCTCCAGCAGCCGCAGCCGCAGCAGCAGCGGCCGCTCGTGGAGGCGGAGCTACAGCCACAGCCGCAGCTCAGCCAGCCGCTCCTCCAGCTCCGCCAAGGGCTCGCCCTCCCACCGGCGGGCGGCCCATAGCCGCGGCGACAGCGCTGCGCGCCACCGTGACTTCAACCGCTCCCGCATCTACCGCTCGCAGTCGCCGCGGTCGGCAGCGGCGGCGGCGCGAGCCCCCAACCGCAACAGCCACCTGTCGGGGGGCCTGGGCCTGAGGCAGGGGCCGTCGCGGGACGCTGGCGAGCAGAGGAACTCCCTCACTGCCCGCCAGCTGCTGGAGAAGGTGCAGTCCAAGAGGGCCTCCGACGACACCTTGGCAAAGTCCGGCGTGAAGATCAAGGACCCTCCGCAGGGCTACTTTGGCCCCAAACTGCCCCCCGCCCTGGGCAGTAAAGCCATGCTGCCCCTCTTCGGGAAGCTCCAAGTGGGGAAGAAGCCCGCCATTATCCCCCTGACCAGGCCGGAGGAAAAGGACAAGCCCGGGGCGGGGAAAGGCTCCGAAGCCGACGGAGAGGTGATCCTGGTGGAGCCGATCAGGGAGTTCCCCCCGCCGCCTCCGCCGCCTCCTCCCCCCGCTCCCCCCGTCCAGAAGGCGGAGGACGCGCCGCCCAGCGCGGCGGCCCGAGAGGACGGCCAGCTCCGCCACGAGGCGGCGTACGAGCAGGAGGCGGCCGTGCTCCTGCCCCCGTACCAAGGGGAGGCGCCGGGCCAGGACCACTCCCAGAACCCCATGATGGAGCCCCTCATGGCCGACATGCAGCAGCAGCAGGCCATGCACGGCTACCCCGCCTACCCCCCGCCCAGCATGGAGGAGGAGTGCATGGAGGCGGAGGAGGACGGCCTGGCGCCCCTGGAGAGCCAGCCCATCACATTCACGCCGGAGGAGATGGAGAAGTACAGCAAGCTGCAGCAGGCCGCACAGCAGCACATCCAGCAGCAGCTGCTGGCCAAGCAGGTGAAGGCCTTCCCGTCGGCCGGGCCGCCCCCCCAGCAGCTCCACCACATCCACATCCAGCAGCAGCAGCAGCAGCCGGCCGTGTCGGTGGCGTCGGCCACCTCCATCACCACGGTGCAGCACGCCATCCTGCAGCACCACGCGGCCACCGCTGCCGCCATGGGCATCCACCCCAACGCCCACCACCCGCACCACGCCCAGCTGGCCCAGGTGCACCACATCCCCCAGCACCACCTGCACCCCATCTCGCTGTCCCCTCTGGGCCACCAGCTGAGCCACTCGCTGGGCCACCAGCTGAGCCACGCCGGCCTGATCCCGGCCCACCACACGGCCTTCCTGTCGGGCCAGCCCATCCACATCATCCCGGCCTCGGCCCTGCACCACACGCCGCTGGCCTTCCACCACGTGCCCCACGCGGCGCTGTACCCCACCCTGTTCGCCCCGCGGCCGTCGCAGGCCGCCGCGGCCGCGGCCCTCCAGCTGCACCCGCTGCTGCACCCCATCTTCTCAGGGCAGGACCTCCAGCACCCACCTAACCACGGCTCTTGAGGAGAGGCTGTGCAGGCAGTACCGCGGCCCGCCAGTAGGAGGGACGCGCCTGGAAAGCGGTGGGGGCCAACATCTGAGTGTGAGGCCTTTCGTTACAGCGGTGTGCAGGCAGTGACATGTAAAGCCAGGGAACAGGTCTACACAGTGCAGTAAAGCATAGCCACCAAGTGGCGCTGTAGAGCTCCAAGTGTACACTAATATTTTGCGTTTTTTTTTTTTTTCTTTTCACTGAAATGTTTTGCTGAGGTTTTGACTAATGGTGGGGAATCTAATGACAACTTGAAATGGGGAGGGGGAGGGTATAAAGTATGTAACGCCCATTTATTTTCCCTGAATGGGAAATGTGCTATAGAAACCACTGGATTTTCTTTATTTCGTTCTAATCGTTATGATTGTAGTTTTTTTCCTGTCTTGTTCCCTTCCTGCAGCCACACAGACGGCCAGTGGCCGAATCCCCCAGCAGAATCATGTTGTGGGAGGTATAACATAGGAAGGGTCGTTCTGTAATGTAACCTGGTTGCTCTACAGGGAGCCTGACTTACTTCTGTAGTTATTGACTTTCTTTTACGTTCAGATATGACTACTTGATCTTACCTAACATTGTACATAATTGTGTAATGTGGAGCT